>JAJGOT010000164.1:0-42500 GCA_022457155.1 Cladopsammia gracilis | reverse complement strand
AGTTAGCTTAAGTATCAAGTCTGCTGTTTTATATATTTTGACGTGAAAAATGGCGGGAAAATGACGATCACGTGGTCATTTTTCGGTCACGTCTGCTATGGACGCACTTATATAGAAAATATTGGGTCTGGAGCGGGTAAACAGGACACCACTCCTGGCGGTCACTTTTTTAGTTTCCCTTAGATCGAAATGAGGTTCATGACAGGCCTGCACCGACTCCGCTATGTGGTTTTGCGGTTGCGATGCATTTATATTAGCTTTCAAAGTTTGGCTGTTATGAGTATGTCGTTAAGTGATTTACGTCTTGTATGATATGTTAGGCGGCGTTTTGTAAATAGTTTTCAGGAATGGTTGGTTTTGAACGAAACTCCATTTTTCATCAGTATTTGTTTAAGGTTTTTCAGTCGTGGGTGAAATGTTGTGACAAAAGGCATTATTATCTCGTGAGTTTTTTTCGTTTTGTTTTTTAATGCCAATTGCGTTCCGGCAAAAGTGAAATTCAGAATACCAGTGCATTTAGGAGGGTGCTAATGGCGTTAACAGTTAACTGACAATTGCCCAAAAATATAGTAGTTAACTGATAAATGAAAAGTTACCGTATTTTCTCTATTAAATGCCCCCGGCGTTTATTTCAAACTTGGCCTTGTGGACCCAGCGTTTCTTTGTATCAGCAGTTTTTTCTCCCGCCATTTTTTAAGAAAGGGTTATTATTCGTTTTTCTTGGCAGCCTTGTACCTTGCCCTTAAATCTTAAGTTTATTATACCACAAACAAACGTTTGAGGAGCTTACTTACAACTTCCTCTATTATACTCGGCGTTTATTCGAGGGCCCGGCGTTTAATCGAGAAAATACGGTAACAGTTAAGTGACATTCTATTAATTATACTAAATTAACGATTGTTGTTGTTAATAAAAGCAACATAGTTTTTTTCCTAACAGCAAAGCTATTTTGTGACTTTTACCTGCCTCGCTGCGTGACCAGGTGACATATTAACCGATATTATATGCGAAAGGTACCAGGGTCGTAGAGCGTTGACCTTGATCTCCGTGATGGTGTCGAGTGGCGTGGTCAAAGGTATTCTGAGTTTTTATCGAAATGATGACAAAGGTCGGCATTCGAATGACACATAAGTCGCATACCGTTTGACATGACAAAGCACAATTCAATGGACATAACCCTGTTCTAAGATAAGACGCGTCTTATTTAAGTCGCGTCTAAAATAAGATACGAATGCTTATTTTGTACTGTTTATACGATCGGTTCGCGTCTTATTTAAGTCGCATCTTAGATAAGACGCGTCTTATTTTCTGTCGTATAAATGGCCCTAATCTGTCGGACGATTAGTTCTCCGGCACATCCACACAGGAAACAAAAAGCATAAAGCTTAAGTAGATAGGAAAATATAACTTGAAAAAAACATTTCCTCCAACGTTCGTGTGTACGTTATATGAACTACAGGATCACTAAAACAATAAACAATGGATAGCTCTCGTCGGCCTTTTCGCTCGAACGGGGAGTTAGACAAGGTTGTCCGTTGTTGCATAGCCTGTGAACAGGCTCTCTGGTGGGATATAGGGCAAAAAAAAAGAAAACGGCGCACGGGGAGGGGGTGGGTAAAAGGAAAAGGGAGGGGGAGAGCCTGTCGACAAATTATTGAGGCCGCCATTCCGCCCCTTTGTAATTAACCTGTCGATTATCTGTCAACAAGATCATTATCAGTGGTTGGTTGCACTGGAATGTAAATAGTCGCGCACGTGAAAATGACAAGTCGCGGGAACGAATAATCACGGCATGAGAAATTTAACGATCCTCACACTTTCAAAGCGATAACAAACTTTAGCCGATTAGTATTTATCTTGCTACAAAAGAGAGCCAGAGAAACCGCAATGTATGCCAATTAGAGCTAGCACCAAACAACGGCATAAAGAAATATTATTCTAACGGCTCTGTACAGCATTAAATCCTCCTATACTCTTCTATCAATTTGAGAGATATTCCGCCGAGATCAAAAGATCAATATCATCGAAGAGAACAAATTCATAACTGTGATCTAAAGGCGCATTTCTCTCTTAAGTCTTACTGGGAAAGCTTTATGCTTTTTAAACACTTTTTAGCGATGAGTGATACTAGTTTTTAGCCTGTCTATTTTTATAGAGAGTCGCTTAAAGTCATGCATGCTTGAAGGCTTAAAACGATACAATGATCACACAACAGGAGACGTGTAGGTCTGTCTACCCCATTTATAACCATACGCGTAGTTCTTTCTCAGCTTCTTCTTCCCCTTAACCAATAGCAAATGCTTTGAGTCCCAAACGTGTCATCTCCTCGACTTGATCCTTCATAATGGAAACTAGTGGCGTTACAACAATAACGGTCGTTTTTCCAACTTCACCACAGCTCTTTCAGGTCTTTCATGACACGACGGAGAATTTCAAAGATTAAACTTTTTTCAAATCCAGTCGGAAGAATGCCAAATACATCATGTTTCTCCGCAAAAGACTTCAAGCAGCGTTTCTGCTCTTCTTTTAAACCTGGGGAAATCCCTCAGAGAATCGCCCAATGCAATGCTTTTTCAAACTGATCGATTGAGAACCGGCCGTCAAACATGTTTCTATTTTGCGGTGCGATATGCAAATTTTGATCGCATGTTGGCGCGCGGATATCAAAATGACCGCAAACTTGTCAACAGAATGTGTCAACAGTCGGCGATCTGACCAATCAGCGTTTGCACTAGAATCTAGTGCACAGTTGGTGATCTCGAACGGCGGCATCAATGGTTTGTCTACAGGCCTCCCCGCCTCTTCCCCTCTCCCCAGTTTTCCCGCGGCTCGCTTCGCTCGCCGACTTTTCTTTTCGCCGCTATCTACTTTCGTCATACCCCCACAAGGAGGCCTGTTCACAGGCTAGTTGTTGCATTATAATTCAGTATTATTTTATTTTGTATTAAATTTTCCACCGCAGAAATATACTCCCGCAGAAAAAATTACTTGTTTTAATGATGTATATCGGCTTAACAGGAACTTTTAAACAGTGAACAAACACATTGCTCTCATAACTCCGAGGCCACCGGCACAACAGTCATCTACATTCCCGATTCAACTCCAGACACGTCCTCAAAAGAACCAGTGACTGTCATCATGATACTGATACGTTTTTACAATAACGTACAATAATTCACTCACTAGTTGTCTCGTTGTTTATGTTCATATTGAAGCCACAACAGCAACCACAACTATAAGAACTATACAAACCTCCGGTCAGGAAGTAAAATTGCAGTTTAATACCGATGCCTTGGATTTTATTTATACTTGACCAGAAATCGGCAAACAAAACTTTTAGCTGTCTCGACCCGCAAAAATTTCCTCCCGCAAAACAAATTCACTCCGACAATCTGCAAAATTTCCTTGTGCACAGTAGCTAAATCAACAAAACTATGACGTCTTTCCCATACTATTGCATAATAAAACCGTAATAGCTATTATTCAGTATACCAAAATAGAACAAACACTGATAGGTAAGGTGAGATATTAATATAAGAACTTTAATACCTTTGCGGTGACGAAATGTAAGATATGGCAAGGTCATGACAAGTTCTGACATCCCAATACCCTAGGGAAATTAACAATAGGTCCGGGGGTGCTCCCCAAAAATTATAGTGCCAGTATGTGACGCCGTTCTTGAAATCCTAACCGGTTTAACCAACCATATCCTCAATGCCCTAATATAGCTTCTATAAAGAAGAAAGAAGAAATCCCCCCCGGACAAAAGTACACAAAATTTAACAAAGAAACCTTTGTTAACAACGTTTTTCCCGTTTTTAGCTTACTGATTCCGAAATCTCGTTTAATGCGCATGCGCATTAACGAGATAAAAACAAAGAAAGCGTTAAAAAATTTGGGTTTCTCGGTGTTTAGTCTAGAATAGAGGTTTTGCACGGCAGCCATGTTGCATGGCACGAACAATAGATTATTTTCCCTATGGGAAAGAATGTTCTTTCTCATGCAAAACAATATGGCCTAGTATAGGTTGAGTCTCAGAGTCCCAGCGGCACACCTCCGCCGAAAAATTTGCAGAGTACCCCCCACCCCCCAGGGCTTAAAATATGTCTAAAAAGTAAGACTACATATTCACTACATGCAATAGTTGGCACTTCAAAATTCGATCGCTAGTCAAATTGCAAGTTATATAAAACACAAAACTTGCCGGAACAAAAATCTCACAACAATTCAATATAATACTATTCAATACTTTATTTCACATTCCATTGCATTTTTTTTACAAGAAAACATATATCTAGCTAAACTAAAATTACTAAGACATTAATATAAATACCGTGCGAGGAAATGCCTAGCGTCTAAGTAAACCATATAGTTTTCAAGTTAGACACTAGTCCAACTCCACAGCAGCGGTCCCTACACATTTCAACTTACCAGGCCACTCTTCCGCGGACTTGAGACTCATCCCGCGTGAACTGCAGCCTACCATCAATGCTTCCCGTCGAAAAGCACGTTAGGCCTTTTTAATTCATAGAGGGAACACTTTATCACCAGAACGCATTAACCGAAGGAACGAACGCTGAACTCAGTTCTGTATCATACACTGTATATATTATTTTTATCTTGTGTTTAAAAGTGCGCTGTCTACATGTCATGTATTAGCCAATCATTTATAACCATGTATTTTTCAAATTTAGGAGCCGTTACTATGTCTTCTTTCAGTATAGCCCTAGCCCTGAAGAAGACTAGTTCTATTAGTCGAAATATTGGCCATTTAATAAATCTGACCTTTGCCGTAGTGCCAGCCTTGCATTCAGCTTTGTATTTTTATCAATCCAAATGTAGACATTAAGCGGCGAACACAATAACAAACGGTCCTATCCATCCATGAACGCCTTGCATTGTCTTGAAAGCTTGCTTCTGCTTCTCAAGACAACACACGGAGATATTTTGCGGTATGTATTTCATGACTTTCATGGCTGAAAGCCACTGATATAGTCGTCGGCATCAACTAAATATGCGTGCATAAATTTGCATGCGCTAATTTGACACACAAAAATAGAAAACTCACAGCCGGATTTACTACTCGTGTGCTGCGCCACGAGTAACAAGAGCGCTGTTGACTTTAAAATGAGCCTTAATGCGCTATTTCACTCGCTCTGTCATAAATTCAATCGGCATTATGCTTTTCGGTTTATTGCAGCGTGCTCGAAAAAGTAAAATGACCTTGTGCGGCTCTTAATGTATGATGTAGATAGCTAACCATGCAACTCGCTTGCAACTCGCTGACAGCATCATACCGTGTTGAAACTCAAGCCGGACGAGATTTGGGTTTTGTCTCATTCCCGATTGAAGCTTTTGGCATTCCCCATTCCTTTTTCAAGATTCATCCATTCCAAAATGCTGGGAATTTTTTTAAGCAAAGCCATTTGATTAAGTTGATGATGTTTTGGGGACTGCTTTTAATACAGAATGTCATATCACATTTCGATATTTCAGATATTTTCTACTCTTTAATAGGAATGTGATCTAGATCTAGAATAATTTCCTTTTATTTCCTTAATTGTGTAACACATTTTTACCGTGGCTCATAAGTGACATGCAGAAAGTGTCACATTTCTTCCCTTTTAGCGACTTTTGTAGCGACTTTTATAGCGACTTTTGTAGCGACTTTTTAAGGGTTAGGGTTATTTCACCTAGTAACCGCTATAATGCGGGCTTAAGTTCCTTTTCATGTGGTTAGGTGAAATACCCCTAACCCTAACCCTAACCCTGTCACATATGTAACCTGGCCGAGTTACGGCATGCTTGGTAACCAGGCCAGGACTTGACCTCGTGTAAGAAATAAACATGGCTTCCTCGACTCATTGTATGTTGCATGGTGTCAAATAGAGGGATATAGAACCGAAATGGATCAAGATTTTAAGCTTCCAGAGTACTTATCATTACAAGGAAACCCTTCCGAAAACTGGAGACGATGGATTCAAAGATTCGAGTTGTATCTCGTCGCAAAGGAAAAGACGAAGAAACCCGATTCAACCAAAATCGCAATGTTGTTGTCCGCAGTTGGACCCGAAGCTTTGGAGCGATACAACCATTTCCAATGGAGCGAAGGCGAAGACAGAGAGAAATAGTAGTATAGGGAGTGGGTGATCCGGCCCCACCCTAAAAATCCGGCCCCACCCCCCTTAAATAAGCCGCCAAACGCCCGAGTTGCCGCCCCACAGGACTCGTTGCATTCGCCCTGTGGGGCGGCAACTCGGGCGTTTGGCGGCTTATTTAGGGGGTGGGGCCGGATTTTTAGGGTGGGGCCGGATGCACCCACTCCCTATACTACATAGTAATCACCTCTTGTGTGAACTGGGGTCGATGTTGCCAATTGAACAAATGTATGCCCCTTTATATACATCCCCATGGATGCACCACTTCAGTTTGTTCGGAGACAACAGGGTTGGCGTGACTGGCTTCATAGCTATAAAATGACTGTTCCTGTCGACTATCAAATACATGATCTCGATTTGTTTTATCAAGAGAACAAACCTGCTATAGTTCGAACTATAGTTAGATTACAGACCTTGGCCCCATCAAAGTGAATTTTTCATTCTTAGTTCACTTTTCAAAGGAAGGAGCCGACGGGACAGAAAGAATCGAACACTACTTTAGGCAAGAGGATCCTCTCATAATAACACACTTTTATCAAGCAGCAGTTACCGGGCAACTACAAGCTGCTATCAACTCAAATAAGGAAGAAGTAGCCAGATGGGTAAACATGGGATCAGGCTGGGTTATCGACATAGTTGAGTACGTCTTTCTTGATTTCGCAAGATATCAAGCCATCAGAGGCGGCTATTATATCCCTCTTCCTCCAAAGCTCAAAGCAAAACAAGCCATCATAAACATCAAAAACAGAGATAATCAATGCTCTCGATGGGCTTTGCGGGCTGCGCTCTTCCCCACTCGAGATACGAGGCATTCAGACAGACCAAGCAAGTATCCGACAGAGGATGGCTTAAACTTCACCGGCATCTCTTTCCCTACACCCTTGCATCAAATCTCTGAAGTAGAAAAACTTAATAACCTTGCAATAAACGTCTTTGGCTGGCAAAACGGTAAAACAACAGTCCTTAGAATTAGTGAAGTAGAAGATCCTAATATAAGACGAATCAACCTAATGCTGATAACCAATAACAATAATACACACTACTGCTACATAACAAGCCTAAGCAGGCTTCTTCATAGCAACTATGAGGCAGGTCGAAGGATTCATTCCTGCGAAAGATGCCTTCAAGGGTTTTCATCGCAAGATGTTCTCCACAGACATCTGATTGACTGCAGGGGTATCAAAGGTAGGCCGGTTCGAACTGAAATGCCCAAAGATGGTGAAAACATCCTGCGTTTCGAGAACTACCAGAACCAGATGAAAATGCCTTACGTTATCTACGCTGACTTCGAAAGTCTCGTTACAAAAATCGACACTTGCAAGCCAGACCCAAAAGAAAGCAGTACAACCAAAACATCAGTACATACGCCATGCGGGTTCTGTATGATGGCTGTTCGCTCTGATGGCAAAACAAAAGGTCCATACTTATACAGAGGTGAGGACACGGTGGAGGAGTTTCTCCATTACATACAATTGTTAGAGAGGGAGATAAGAGACGAACTTCATCGCAAGAAGCCCATTTCTATGACACTTGAAGACTGGGCAAACTTCAACAGCGCAAATTACTGCAGCATCTGTAATGAGTGCCTCTACAAAGAGAACTTTAACGACTCTATCGATCTCTATGACCCAAACACGGGAAAATACGCCGGTCTTGTTCATCACAAAACCAACAAATGCTACACCAATGCATTCAAAACCTACATCCAAAACGAAGAAACAGGGCGTTTGGAGGCGTCGCCCTTCATAGGCCCAAGAAACAAAAGGCAACAAAAAACAAAGTCCATCTTTGAGCAAGTTGATTGCCTCTTCTGCGGGGAGTCTCTTGTACGAGACTTTATGAGAGACGCTGTTAAAGATCACTGCCACATAACAGGCAAGTATCGAGGCGCTGCTCACAAAGCTTGCAATATAAATAACTTCAGTATCAAACCTGAACTGTTACAATCCCTGTTGTCTTTCACAACTTGAAGGGCTACGATGCACATCATATTATGAGCGGTATAGCTGAAGTACAATCTGATCTGAAGTGCATCCCGACAATTATGGAGAAGTACGTTTCTTTCTCTCTGGGCAACTTAAGGTTTATCGACAGCTTGCAGTTCATGCAGTCTAGCCTCGATAATCTGGTTAAATCAAATAAACCAGATGTCCTTCACAATCATGGCATACCATGAAAAGGACCCCAATAAACTCAAGCTCCTTCTGCAAAAAGGAAACTATCCATATGATTACATGGACTCTTGGGGGCGGTTTGATGAGAAGTCACTCCCAGAGAAGAGCGCGTTCTATAGCGAGCTCAAAAAAGAACACATCAGCGATGAAGACTACACTCATGCGCAGGAAGTGTGGGAGGCGTTCGAATGTAAAGACCTCGGTGAGTATCACGATCTTTACCTAGAGACGGACGTCCTCCTCCTTGCAGATGTCTTCGAGAACTTCAGAAAAACATGCCTCAAGCACTACAAACTTGACCCGGCGCATTACTATACAGCCCCGGGCCTCAGCTGGGACGCTCTTTTGAAATACACAGAAATCAGTCTAGAACTGTTTACAGACATTAACAGGCACCTCTTTGTTGAAAAGGGCATGCGTGGCGGTATTTCAATGGAGAGTAGGCGCTTCTGCAAAGCGAACAACCCCTTTCTTGATGATCACAACCCAGATCAAGAAACAAGCTACATCATGTACTTCGATGCAAACAATCTTTACGGTTGGGCCATGAGTCAACCACTACCTGTTGGCAACTTTCAATGGTGCTTAGTGTTCCCAACACAACACCAAATCAGGAAATGGTCCCCAAACAGAAAGATTGGCTATATCCTTGAGGTTGATCTAGAATACCCCGAGGAGCTGCACGATGAACACAACGCCTATCCTCTAGCAACAGAAAAGCATAGAGTCGCAAAGTCGTGGATGTCTCCTTATCAAAGGGCATTGATAGAGGGACAGGCAGAGGATAAGACAGAGAAGTTGCTACTAACCCTAAAGGACAAAGCCAGATATGTTCTGCACTACAGGACTCTTCAGCTTTATCTCGAGCTAGGCATGAAGTTGAAAAAGATTCATCGAATCCTCAAATTCGAGCAGAAATCTTGGATGGAGCCTTACATAAGGCTGAACACAGAACTCAGAAAGCAAGCCACTTCTGACTTCGAGAAGAACTTCTTCAGGCTGATGAACAACTCTGTCTTTGGCAAGACCATGGAGAACCTCAGAAAGCGCATTGATATGAGGCTTGTTCGCGCGAATGAGACAGACAAGTTGAGAAAGCTTATCTCAAACCCACTGTTTGCCAGAGCAACAGTCTTTGGTGAAAATCTTGCAGGGATTCAAATGCACAAGGACAAAATCTTACTCAAACGTCCAGTCTACACCGGCATGTACATCCTTGATCTTTCTAAGACTCTGATGTACGACTTCTACTATAAGTACCTCAAGTTTAAGTACGGCCCACGCGTAGACCTACTATACACAGACACAGACAGCCTGCTTCTAGAGATCAAGACAGAGGATGTCTACAAGGACATGGAGAATCGCCTCGATGAACTCTACGACACAAGCGACTACCCGAAAGACCACTTTCTTCACAGCCAGCTAAACAAGAAGGTCATCGGCAAGATGAAGGACGAGTGCGCTGGCGCCCCCATCTCTGAAGTGATCTGCCTGCGCTCAAAGATGTACTTAATCATGCTTGGCAGTCAGAAGAACATCAAGAAGGCGAAGGGCACCACCAAGGCTGTGACGAAGAAGGAGATCACACACCAGAACTACAAAGACGCCCTCTTCAGAAAGGAGGCCTTCAAACACGGGATGGACATGCTTCGAAGCGTGAATCACCAGATCTATGGCGTGCATCTAAACAAGACAACGCTCTCGCCCTTTGATTCAAAGCGCTGGATAAAAGACGATGGTGTTCATACGCTTGCATATGGTCACAAAGACATTGGAGGCAACTGAGTGCCCGGCGGCACAACCAACAACTCCTCACGCACAAACCCGCGCTTGGGCCCGTCGTAAAGGTAATACACGATCGGCTCGTTTGGCTTGGTAACAACTTTTTCAGATGGACCAGATGGGGTCCGTCGCTCGTCGGCTGCCACCCTCAAGCTCCCCAGGCTGATACAGATATCGCAAATTAACCCGAGGAGGAAGCTTCTTTTCCTTCTCGCCCACAGGCCTAGCATATGGAGACGCGGGCTTTGATGAAACGGCTTTCTCTTTGATTGCTTGAGCGGGCTTCTTGCCAGTCAGTCGGGTCACTTCATTGTTCAAAGCCGACACAACATCTCGCAATCTTTTAACCCAAGCAGTCGAACGGCCAGAAGGCAGATTCATTTCAACGGCATACTGATAACCAAACAATCGTTCAGCCAGGGTTCTGTTGAATCTTTCAACAATCCCTTGGTCTCTGTGGATATCAACGCGCCCACGGCGAATGGCTGTTTTATGAGCCCCCATCTCTTTAGTCACAGCCCCCATAAGCTCTGTCCCCGGATCGACTTGCAACAGTTGTGGCCATTGCAAAGGCCCGCGTCTGTAAATACGTGTCAACGCCTTCGAAACTTCATCAGACTCTTTCGAAGTCAAGGGCTCTGCTGCTTTGTAACGGCTAGCCACATCAACAACTGTCAAAGCATATTTGTAAATCTTTCGTCCATGAGGCAGTTTGTCGTGTGGCAAAAAAAGTAGATCTGCTTGATGCACCGAATTAGGTGATGAGACATCAAACTTGGGCCGAGGGATATGGCGTGGCGCAGGGAGATATATTTGCCAATAGGCTTGTTTGACGAGCCATTTCTTTGCGACATCATCAGAGACCTTGGCTGCTGCAGCTAGCTTTTTGACAGCGGCAAGGCCTTTCCAGTAGCCTTTGGGGCTGTAATAGATCTTTGAGAGTTTCGCCTCCATATACATATGTGTTTTACAGAAAGCGAAACGCTGCATATCCAAAGGCTAGTGCGCCAGTGCCGATAAACAAGAGTTCGCCTTGCTTCTGCTGTGGGCCTGGTTTATAGAAGTCAGAGAACTCGGGCTCTTTGGGGAGTGTTATTTGCTGCTCCCGATGTGTTTGGTTGTAGAGCACCAGAGCTTGGTCAGTGTCTTGAAAGTTGTGTTTCGCTTGATCTTTGAGCCGATCATTGGTTGCAACCCAGTCGAGGAGCTTTGTGCGGTCTTTCTGATATTTAGCGTAGGCCGCTTGATAGGCCTCTAGCACCTTGTCGTGATCTTTTCATCCAGAGCGGCTTGTCCGCTGTCGCCGGAAAGATATTTTGCGAGATAATTGCCCCCAGTAAAAGCGGCAGAATTCAAAATTGCTCCACCAACCATAATAGCGATTGAGGCCATTGCTATATATATATGATTTACATTGAGGCAGGTAGGATCTTCTGGTCCTCGAGATATTTCTTGAGAGCGATGCTCCCAGCCATGGCGGCAGTGAACTTCACGTAGTTCATGAGACTCGAGCTGGGGTCTGCCGTGAGATTTTCTTTGATGATCTTTTTGCCAACCCAGCCAATACTTGCGACAAGGCCAGTGATTGTGGCCGCATCGAGAACAGCTTTCACGAGTTTGTTGTCAGACATGGTGTATATATATATGTTTTTTTACTCCATCTCGCGAATTCTTCGTCTACGTGTGGGTGGGGGAGTTTGAACTTCATTCACCTCTACAGGCGCAGGGGCTGGGGCTTGGTTGCGCCTAAGTGTATTCATAATGGCTTCGCGTTGGTAATAGAGGCCCCAAGCGGATATAATCAAACCACCAACACCAAGAATGAGAAATACTGTGTTGCTGCTAGCTTCTTCATTTGTCGAGTTTTGAGGTGCCGAGTTTGTGTCGGGCTCGTTTGTTGCTTTAGAAGCTTGTGCTTGTTTTTTTGCCTCTCTTGCCATGCGGTTGCGCGCAGCAAGCCTTTTGCCGGACTCAACACGCCCCGGGTTTTTGGCTGGAGCAGTCTTTGGGGTATCAGAGGTAACGTGCGTGTTGGATGGGTTGCTGGTGCGGTTGTTTCTTCAGGTACCGTCTCGAGTGGTTGCGCCATCATGTATATATTATATATTTTTTATTTAAAACCTTCGTGGTTCCTTCGTGGTTCCTTCATGGTTCCTTCATGGTTCCTTCGTGGTTCCTTTCAGATTATGTGTCAACTTCATCAAACCCCTCGAGTGGATAACCTTCACCGTCTCTGCTTGGGTGTACCGGCGGAGAAGGAAGTTCTTCTGGCTCATTTTTGAAGTCGATGTGTTTTGTAGAGATCAAAACAGCATTGGCCAAGGCCAAAAATCGCCCACATCGCAGTGCAAGGTTTCCTGCAAGAGATGATAGTTCATGGTTAATCATGTAGTCATTTTTGAGTTCTTTCTGAAACGCCTCCACATCGTTAATCTTAACAACCATGCCGGCACCTTTGGTTACTAGCATTATAACGCTGTCAATCAGAGACTCGGTTGTCTTGTTGCCGACATAGGCTTCATACCTTTTGTAGTACTTTTCAACCTCTTTATCCGTCAGGCGCTTCACCTGCTCGTGTGTGAGCTGGGCGCCGATGGCCTCTTTTGATTTGCCGGTTGAAACAAGGACTGCCAGTTTCTCGCGTTGAGCTGGAGTATCATTAGCTGTTAAGACTTCAGGAATCGCTGAGGGTACAGAGCTATCAGGGGCTGACTCAAGCATCTGCATGAGTTCATTCATTGCGGCCACGTCTTCTGGGTGGTTTGTTTCCATTGTGTATATATATATGTTTTTACATTTTCACTTCAACCCCATAGGGATGCCGCAGAGAGAAGACTAGGTGAGAAAACTTGTGCCCCTTTAGTTTTGCAATCAACTCTTTGTACTCTTGATGTTCAAGCTCACAGGCATAGTCATCGAAGATGGCCTTCGTTGTTTTGCTTGATGGGGTATAAAAATGCACAATCGCTGCGACGTTTTCCCTAAAGGGTTTCGCAATGCTGGTTAACTGTTCGGTTAGCACCCACACGGAAAGGCCGGCGTGGCGAGCACTGAAGCCTAGTTTCACAAGTTGACTCGTGCGGCCTTTCACATCCTTCGAAGCAGCACAGTCATCGAGCACAAAGAGCGTGTTTGTCCCGTTGAGGTGATAACTGGCTAAAGTTAACCATAATTCAATCTCATGGTGCTGACAGACAATCACGAAACTGCGTGGCTCCTTGTCCACGAAGCCGTCATATGTCTTGTTGTGAACAAAGGTGGGGCAGAAGAGAACGATATAGTCAAACTTGCCCCTGAAGGGGCCGCGTAGCTGATTCAGAAGATATTGTGTTTTGCCAGAATAAGTCGGTCCGATAATTAGTGCATTGAATGGCAGCTTTCTTGGATCCATTATATATTGTTTAGTACTGAACCGCCTGCAGCTGTCTGTCCATGATGTTCATCTGTGAGTCGCTGATGGTGTAGATGTGGCAGTGCACGTTTCCCGAGCCGGAGGTTGTCCTTTCGATCTCAAGATGCACGCAGTCCTTTGTGTTGACGAGGCATTGACCGTTGCCATGTAGGGTTGTATCAGCCATAGATCTAAGGTCGATAAGGAGGCCGAACTTGTTGCCCGTGAGATATTTGGTTAGATTCATGTTGGGCCTGCCGTCACCACTCTTTTTGAAGAGGCGGCTGACCTCACCCCACATGTCGGTCCCGTTGATGCATTCGTTGTAAATCCTGTTGCGGGAGCCATTGATGGTGACATTAACTTTGGTTATGTCTGGGTTGAAGTATTTTTCTGAGTCCCTGGCTCCTGCTGTGTAGGGCTCGATGAATAACAGAAGGATGGCTTTCAGTGACCTGCGCTGCGGGTGCACCCTGAGATTCAGCCTAGCGTCTGAACCCTTCGAGAAGGCGACCACTTCCTCTCGCATGATATGATCGTAGGCAAATTCCTTTCCGCTAGAGTATACACTTGCTGCATCGTCAGCTAGCTGCTTACTTCGGATTTTCTCGTACTCAAGCTGGATATTTGTCAACTTGTACACAAGCTTGCTTGTATCCGAACCCTTGACAACTTGAGAAGCCGGGGCGAGCGTAATCTCAAATATCAAATCGATGTAGAGTGCTTGTGGGTACATGACACCGTGGTCTGTTTTAATCTGGTGGTCAAGATTGATGCGGTATTTTTTTTTTGTAAATGGTCTCCAGCTTGTTTTCCGCATCCACGCCAGAGGTCTTCTTATCACCGGCACTAGAGCGAATCTTGCACAAATCTAAACTCTGGATGCCCTCAGGGAGCATGTTGTCTCTCTTATCAACAGAAAGGAATAGGTCCTCAAAGATTTTGTAAATATCGTACCCAACGGTGTCCTGGACAGTGGTGGCGGCAAACTTGACAACGAGCCTGTCAACTAGTGCTCTGGAGACATTTTGTACAAGATAGTTGTTTGCGTGACCGCCGGCAAGGTCGATGTTAAAGAGCAAGGCAAGCGAGCCCGACACGATAACCTCATGTTCGTTGAGCTTGGGCACCGAAACGTACAGAGTCTCGCCAGGCTTGGCTGTAGAGCGATCAAATGTGATGCGCTTTACGGTGCGCTCTGCTTTCATAGCACCAGAATGTTCTCTGCGAGAATGTTCTCTGCGTTCGTTGGGAGCAGGTTTGGTTGCAAGAATTGGTTCTCTGCAAGAATGTTCTCTGCGTTCGTTGGGAGCAGGTTTGGTTGCACAGCCATAACAAGAGTATATATATATATATGTTTTTAAAATTATTTATATACATCATGGCAGAAGGTGGTTATGATATACCTGGCGAGAACGAAAATACCGGGCTTGACTGGGACATAGACCACGATGATGACGATGACGAAGAAGAAGTTGACACAACAACCCCCTTTCAACCGGGCGGCACATCCACCCCATATCATGGCGGTGAAGAGCACGAAATACATACACTGCCTCGCGAACAGAGCGGCTTTAATGCTGAAGACATCCCTCTGATTGAAGGCGACTTCTTAGATGCAACGGACAAAGCAGAGAGGGTCGATATAGCTATGAACTGGATCAAAAGTCTCCGTCCGAGAGCGGATTTCAGACGATTAGACCCTATTGGTTTCGGTAAAAAACCAGGAAACGAAAGCAAAATAGTCTCCTTTGGGGCGAAGGGTGGTGAAACTCTCATTTTCAAACAAGATGGGACTGGCCTTCTTAAATCATTCACAGACAAGTTCAAAAAGGCTCTTGGCCCAAGCGCTGAAGAGATCCTCTCTGAAGGCAAAACAGCTTTAAGAGAAGAAAGACAAAGGTTGAAGGAAGCAGAAAAACAACTCAAGGAGGCGGAAAGAATTGCTGTAGCACGTCAACAAGCAGCAAGTGAGGTTCAAAATCTCAGGGGGGAATCGAAGAAACTCAAGCTAGGATTGACACTCTGGATCAGGAACACGGTTCAAGCGCTGAGAGTCAAACCGAGCTAGATCGGTTAAAACAACTAAAGAAAAATCTTCAAGGCGATCTTGAAAACCAGAAAAAAGAATTAGGCGCCATTCAAAAAATACAAAAACAACGAGACCAAGAGCAGGCAAAGGTTGACAAACCCAGAACACAACTTTCTGCGAAAACAAGGGAAAGAAATGCTGTCGAAGCAAGACTGAACTCCACCAAACCGCTGGATGAGTTAAACGAACAAGAGGCCGAGCTTGTACGACAAAACGAAGAAGACAGGCGCGTGATAGAAGATGAGAACACTTCTCCCTCTGACAGAGAAGCCGCGGAAGCCCGGGTTGCTGAGCGAGGAGAAGAACTGGCAAGACTAAGAACACAGGTTCAGGAAAGAGAAGAAGCCTTACCTCTTCGAGAGCGGGTCAAAAATATCTTCAAGAAATATGGCTGGACCTTTCAAGCAGTTATTCTGGCTGCCGGTATCGTCATAGGCGCTGTGACGCTTGCTGCAATGAATGGCTTAAAGGCCGGCACCAAGGCTATTGGCAATGGGCTCAAAGCCCTAGGAAATAAGGTTGCCTCCATCCTGCCAGGCTTGATCGGCTCGATAGTGAGCTTTATCTTTAAAGCTGCCGGTCAGGTTATCTCCTTCCTTGGCGAGCATGCCTGGCTGCTGATCCTTGCCGTTGTGGGTTTCATGATTGAGAGGATCACCAAGAAGCGTTAACGTGTCCAGACAACAAAGCCTGCTAAAGCAAGCGCCCCCGCACCAATGAGCGCCTTGTTTACGTGATGTGAGTCGGGTTGTGGTGTGGGCTGTGGTGTTGGTGTGGGGGCTGGTTGTGGTGTGGGTGTGGCCTATGATTTGGGCGCTATACCCTGTGCCTGTGTCGCTTGTTTGTGAATCGGGTTCGATGGGTGACTGTTTGGGGGATTTATCTTTGTTGGTCCCCCGGCCATGGGGCGCAAGGATGCTTTTTTTGTGCCCAGATTGACATCGTTGTTAACACCAAGCTTCATTCCTTGCGTTGCCTCCTTGAGATTGTTGTTGTAACCAACCACGCTCTCTGTATTTATAACCATGCGTGACGGCATCAGCCAACTTTCTGGTGCTGTCGCAAAGTCTAGGCGCACTTTCGTCTCTTGGATGGCAAGCTGATAACGCTGTACGCTCTTAGATATGTCGTTCAATCTTATAGCGTCCTCTAAGAGTGTGAGGAATACTCTCTGAGTTTCGAACGCCCGGCCTCCACTTCCAAGAATGCTGCTTCGGGTTTTAGCTTGTGCACCAAGAATGCAATAAACAAAGGCCTCGATTGATTGATTCATACGCGCAAGCCCTGGCTGTGTTAGCCCTTGTGCATAATTCGGTACAAAGTGCTCGAACTGACTAACCGCGCCTTGGTCGTTGCGAACGAAGGATATGCCGTTTGCGAGATAGTTTGGGTCTTTTCTGTCGGTCACGCGCTCGTCATCAAACAGGGCCAGATCGGGATCAGGATAGGTGTAATCGGTAGAAATGTTGTCCTCCCCAGGAACCAAAATGTATACATTACCGAGGCCGTGGTTTTTGCCGTATGTGAAACGGAAGTCAGAACTAGAGTCGACACCGAACTCTTGGCAAACCCTCTTATAAGCGTCAATGTTGTACTTGTTGTCTTTCTGGTTGAATGTGGGGTCGTCTGGCAAAGCACTCACGCTGCTTTCCCCACCCAGCTTGAACAGGATTCGTCTTGTTGTTAAATAAACGTGAAACCTGTAAAACGCCCGGAGCTGTGGGGTTAGGGATAGACTGGAGTTCTTATCAAACAGAAGGTCACGCGAGATCCCGCAGCCGGTTGTTGCACACCACAAGGCGAAGTTCAGTTGTTGTGGCCAGAAACTCATGTGCGGGCCGCCTAGCCACTTTCTCCCATATTTCGCAGTTGTGAACTTAATCTGCGTATCTCTGAAAATGTTTCTGTATTTCGTTGTGAAATAATCAGTTGGCGTGACATAGATCTTTTGCTCTTCGTCGTTCAAGATTGCGCCAATCATCATGTCTTTGTTGATTGAGGTGGAGAAATCAACAGCAGGGATTGGCTTTTGTGTGTTTCGGTTCAACGTCAACTGATAGGGGAAACCGCCGATATACTCTAAGCCAAGGGCGTCTTTCATGGCTTGTGTCCAATTCTTGTGTGATATGTCTGAGGGCATAGCCCATGAGCCTGGGCCCTCTATGAAAAGCACTACTCCTGTGGCTTTGTGTTTTTCATCGAAAGAAACTTCTGTTTTGAATCTTGACATATCAGCGTGCGGGAAACGCCTTTTGAAGTCTGAGATAGCCTTAGCCTTGGCAGCTGCAGAGAGCTTTGTGGCTTCTGGCGTTCTCATCCAAGCCAGTTGCGGATCTACTGCGGGTTGTGTTGTTATAGGGTGTTGATAGATATTAGGGGGGCTATAAAACGGGGGCGGGGGCCCGTAATCGTAGCCGCCAATGTTTAGACCAAGATTTGTGTTAGGATTAAATCCACCAGGGCGTCTGCCAAACATGATTATATAAATATATTTATATATACACAATGGTTATGCTAACAATCGTCGCGCCTTCGAACCCTCGCACCATCTACTTCGATCACCCGCTTCATAAACCGAGTTACATTCGGCTCGTCTCTTGTGCTCTTTACAACTCGTAGGATACTTTAAAACAAAGAGGACAAATATCTATTAAAATATCTGGCTCGGAGGCCCAACCAACTATAATCAACATTGAGCCTAGTTTTTACACTCCTAGTAGTTTGGCAAAAACGAAAGTTGAGAAATACGAAAAACGAGTTATAGACCTTAAAACTGAATTGTATACACCTCTTGGTGCTATGGCGATTTTGAACCCAGGGGGCGAATATGTAATAGGTCTTTCCAATAATATCAGATTATTGTTTGGCAAGGACCTACAAACTCCTCCTCATATAACCAGTAAAAAATTCGACTCACCAAGCACTTACTTTATCCATTGCGATATGGTTGATAAAGAACAGAACCTGTTCAACGGTAAACCTTCGACAGTCTTGGCTCGATATGATCTTCGCGGAAAGCCTTTTCAAAAGGTTTTTTATGAATCAACACAACAAAACATCTTGCGTGACGTCTCGTCTGGTGATTATGTAAACAGCATAACTATGTCTGTGAGGGATGAGAACAATGACCTTTTTGACTTCAATAACATGCCCCTAGAATTTGAATTAGAAATAAATTAAAAATATATATACAAACCATGAGCTCGGATAACGTGTTGCCATCAGCTCCTGAATACAGCGAGACTCAATCACTTTACCCAGTCTTGCCCCACGGTGAAGACTTCAGACTCAAGAAAATCTCTGACTTGCAAAAGGAGCTTGAGTCGGAGGCTAATCATTACAGGCAAGTCGCAAAGAAATACAAGCGAACACACACCATTGTTCACGGAACGGCAGTAAGTCTTGGTTTAATTTCTACAGGCTTGTCTTCAGCCACAATCGCCACAGCTCTGACCGGAGTCGGGCTCATCGCCAGTCCTGCTCTTGCCAGTGTTGCTGCTGTGACAGGTTTGTCATCGGCCAGCCTCACTGTATTTATCAAGCGGCTCGATAAAAAGATCACGAAACACGAAAAAATCTACACACTCGCCCTTGCTAAACGAAACTCTGTCTATGAGTTGGTTTCAAAGGCTCTAACTGACAAGAGGGTCAGCGATTCAGAGTTCAAAATCGTCCTCCGTGAAGTTGAAAAGTATCACGAACTAAAGAACGAAATCCGCTCTGGTGAAACAAAGCCCACCAAAGTAAAGAAGCAAACTCAAACGCCAGATCTTGAAAAACTAAGAGGCGAGCTTCGCAAAGAAGTCAAAGAAGAGTTTATAAAAAAAATCAATCGTCTTACCGCCGTGTCCAAGTCAGATTTGAAGAGTAAACTCGGGTTTCTCGCTTTATCTAACAAAAGAACGCAATTGTGTGACGCGGCGTGACGAGTGACGTGACATTGTGCGTGACTGTCACGCGTGAAATTGCGTGACACATAACGAAAAGGGACAAAACCCTAGTCGGGGGGTGCTCGTGACTGTTTTCGCCTAGCCTAGGCTAGGACTTTCGCCTCACCGAAGTGAGGACTTTAAACTGCTGACAAGGCAGTTGTCTTTTCCCATTTAGCCTCTGAGAGCGAGGGCGAGTTCTCCTAGGAGATCTCTGGTTGAGCACCCCCCTGTATCAGTTGGGCCGGGGCTGGTTCACCAGGGGGTCATCAACTGACGCGACAACCCCACTACCCCTGGTCTGACATCGCATTAGCCGTAAGCAGGGTTCAGTGGCGGCCAACCACACACCCCTGAGCTATACCGAATTACAGACTTAATAGAATATATGGGGCGAAAAGGTCTTTTATATTCGAGAAAGATGTAGTGCTTTCACATGTGGTACTCATAAAGAACTACGCATGCGCCAGTTGAACATTTGTAATTTCTACTTATAAACATGAATGCTAAACTTCACAAACGCTTCAACGATTCTGAACTTTATAAACCCTTCTACGAGGCTGAACTTTATAAACGCTTCAACGAGCAAATGTCTATCGTCAGATGTATGGATGAAAAGAATAAATACAAGACTCAACTAGAGCACTTGGATCTAAAGCACAAATACACCTTGCTGCGAGGCTTCTATGGTAATGACTATATACCTGAGTTTTACCGCTCACAACTACAAGAGAAGCTCCAAAGCATCTTTGAATCTCTTTCTTTGACCGCTAGACAAGAACAAATCCGGCGGTACCGAGAAAACAGTTTTGTGTTCATTTCAAATAGAAAAAACAAAAAGATGAAATCGTGTCAAAGCTGTGGGGGCTCTTTTACACTAATGTCTGAATCCACAGAACTTGTCTGCAATATATAACTGCAGCCGCATTGAACTACTAGACGGCGCTGCCTTTTCTCGTGTAGGCCTTTACAACGGCGGAGACATGCAAGTGAAAGATCTGAGGACAAAAAATTATAATTTCAAATATCGACTTAATCAGCTATTCAGAAATAAATCTCCGAGATTAACTGATGAAGAAATTAAACAAACTATCCATGTTTACACAAGCGTGAAAGATCATCTACCGAACAACACTTCCTATAATTTCGTAATTCATAAAATCTTAAAACTAATTTTGCCAGAGGGGGCAAGAAAACAGAAACTTTTATCTTTCATACGACTTCCGAGGCAATCAATGTGTCTAAAATACGAGCCGTATTGGCAGGCAGCAATTCAGACTTAAGAGATTGCTCCGCCAACTTATTCATAAGAAATGTCTCAACTTGATCAGTGTCGTCACGCATTGATCTTGCGAAGCTGAACTTGGCTGTCGGTCGAGGAACTTAAGAGTGCTCGGCTATTTTTTTGCGAAGACTTGCCAAGTTCTTGTGAAAGCGCTCGACCTTCGTTTGAATGCTGTTCAAGAACCCCTCGTGTTTGACAATTTGGCGTTCTGTGATATCCAATAGTTTCCATACAAACACCGCCACCGGTCTAGGGCCCTCGTCTGGAGCAAGGAAAGCCTTTTGCATTCTGATGTAACGCAAAAACTCCTCGTATTCGTACTCTTTGCTAAACGACATTCTGACCGCGCCGTAAGAACACCATAGGTCTTTCTCGGCTATTGAAGACATTATTTGATCAAACGCCTAAGTTTGCTTAAGAGCGCCGATGTCGATCAGTTCGTTTTGATTACGTGTTAGCTTTTGTTTTGAAAACAAATAACAGATGCCCCAGGCGGGCGTTGTGTAACCTTTTGTCTTGTATATGCTTCCGCCGTTTAGATAATTATAATGATTCAAACTTGGCTCTATCTGTTTTATAGAGCACATTCTGAAGTAAGAATCAACAAAAAGACATTTGTTGACCATAGCCCTGCTAAAAGCAAGGCCAGTTTATAGCTGGGTTGCATAATAACGAGGAACTCGAGACATAGTTATTTTCCGCTTGAAAGGACACGAACTCCAAAAGAATTAAATTGTTATCTTTGTCTAGATAATAGCCGTCAGGACTGCATGTGACCTTTCGATACAGTGGGTGATCTCTTGCTAGATTGATAGATATACTATGTCCAAAAACTCTAACAGAGTGCTTTTGCTCAAAGTACTTATGTGCAAGCGGCTCGAACAGATTGCCCCAGGTAAAGGCTGTATTGTTATGCATGTCTGCTGGCTGTATTTTCTTTAAGAGCAAGCTCTTCGGTGTTTCAAATGGCGAAACGCCTGTCAAGGCTGCAATCTCTGACGCGCCAATAGTGTTTTGCCTGTAGCTCACCCAGTCGGCGCTCTTTTGTTGCAGACCAGTGTTCCTCGATTTGAGAAAGTTCATGAACACTTGTGTTGTCTTCATCATTGATATACGAAGGGTAAGTGTTTCTTCAATTAGTAAAAACCGAGCATCTCTGTTTGAAACGCTGCGAGTGGTGTTTTGCCTTCGATGAAATTCGCAACAAATCTTGCATTACGGATCCTGGGTAAAGAGTCAAGATTATTCAGGCTTATAGAGGGTTTTTGTTCTTGCTCTTGCTCATCCAGCCATGCATTCAGCTCATGCTGGCTGATGTTTGAATTTGCAAAAACTTCTCGAATAACCCTCGGGGATGGCGGTGGCAAACCCCCCTCATGCTCGTGAAGAACTCGAAGGTTTCTTCTAACAAACGGGCAGCCCTTATTCATATGATTATAAAACGTTGACACGCAAACCATTCGCTGACAGTCGTGGCAGGGGATTTTTGAGTTACTTGCCTTCAGTTGCCTAGCAAAGTGTAGCATAGGCATCGTGTATACAAGGGGTAAGCGTTTATTCAATTCACAACACCGACCCCAGTTCGCACAAGAGGTGATTACTATGTAGTATAGGGAGTGGGTGCATCCGGCCCCACCCTAAAAATCCGGCCCCACCCCCCTAAATAAGCCGCCAAACGCCCGAGTTGCCGCCCCACAGGGCGAATGCAATGAATCCTGTGGGGCGGCAACTCGGGCGTTTGGCGGCTTATTTAGGGGTGTGGGGCCGGATTTTTAGGGTGGGGCCGGATCACCCACTCCCTATACTACTGAAATTCATCGATATGAAGGCAAAATTCGAAAGCGAGTTAGCTGGCCAGAAGCGGATTGTCTTCTCCAGGTATCAGTTCTGGGATTATTTGAAGACCGCGGGCCAAACCTTCGACGAATTCCTCACCCAGCTTCGAACGTTTGCTTTATCGTGTGAATTCACCGAGTCAGACAACATGATCAGAGACAAAATAGTGTTCTCTACCGAAAATCCTGCGGTGAAGGAGCGACTGTTGCGTGAACCGAAACTTGACCTGCAGAAAGCTGTTGATATATCTCGATCTTCGGAATTGGCACACAAAGAATTCGTAAACATGAAAGGTGCCGACAAGGCGAATGTTAACGAAGTAGACGTACTCAACACGAATCATCCAAATAAAGGCCGAACTCCAAAAGGTGGCAAGCAAGGCCGATTTCGAGGAGGAGACACTCAAAACCGTGATAGAAGAAGAAGTTGTGGAAGGTGTGGAGCCACACACGCGCGAAACCAGTGCCCAGCCTGGGGAAAAACATGCCTAAAATGTGGAGGTCCAAACCACTTTAGCAGCCAGTGCAGAACAGCGCATACAAATGTCAACGAAGTGGTCACTCAAGACAGCAGCGAGGACGAGTTCTTTGTGGATTCCCTCTATGTTGGGAACATATGCACCAAAGACAACCCAGCCTGGTTCTCTATTGTGATAGTAAATGGCAGCAAGGTGAAGATGAAGCTCGATACAGGCGCCTCAGCTAACGTGATATCTTAGAAAACGTTCAAGAAACCACAAAACCCTCCTCGCCTGCAACCGTCAAATGTTTGTCTGAGAGCCTATGGGGATCACATCGTCGATCACAAAGGCAAAGCTATCCTGATCTGCAAAACCAATCATCATGAGGAAGCTCTTGAATTCTATGTTGCCATGACAAAAGCGCCCCCCCCCCCCATCCTAGGTCTGCAAGCATGCCAAAGACTGGGTTTGATACAGAGGACTGATTGTCCTCCAAACCATCCAAGTCAAGAAGAACACTCAGTCAGTGTGGTTAACTCCAATCACCTCACTATCCAAGATGTTGTTGTAGAATACAAGGATGTGTTTACAGGCCTGGGAAAGTTCGACACATATCATATCACTGTTGAAGATGGCGCTGAACCGGTCATACACCCACCCCGTCGAGTCGCACACGGACGGCACGACCGGCTGAAAGAGAAGCTTAATGAAACGGAATGTGACGAGATTATTGCCAAAGTCGACAAACCTACCAGTTGGGTAAATAGCCTTGTAATTGTGGAAAAGAAAGATGGCAACTTTCGTTTGTGCCTGGAAACCAAGGACATAAACAAAGTCATTAAAAGGGAACACTTCCAAACTCCTACCTTTGAAGATGTCGTCTCACGCCTTGGAGGGAAGAAGTATTTCACAGTCCTGGACCAGAATGACTCTTACTGGCAAGTACCCTTGAGTGAAGAAAGCTCTTACATGTGCGTTTTCAACACCCCTTTTGGAAGATACCGCTTCTTGCGTATGCCTTTCGGTATCTGTTCTGCTTCGGAGGTGCTGCAGAAGAGAGTGTACAAAGTGTTTGGAGATATGCAAGGGGTAGAAGTCATTGCAGACGACATGATCATCTCTGGTGCGACAGAAGAGGAGCACGATCAACTACTGCGAAAAGTTATGCGAAAAGCAAGAGAGCAAAACGTGAAGTTCAACCCAAAGAAGGTTCAATTCAAGAAACGAAGAGTGTTCTACTTCGGAACTATCATCTGCGAAGATGGGATCCGTCCTGACCCAGCCAAAGTTAAAGCCATGGTGGAATTACCCCAGCCAGCCAGTAAAGAAGATGTTCGCAGGTTGATGGGCACCGTTGCCTCTTTTAAAGATTTCATCCCAGATATGTCCACAGGCTATGTGTCCTATCAGGCAACTACTTAAGAAAGATGTAGAGTTTCAGTGGTTACCGGAGCACCAGCAGGCTGTCGATAAGATTAAGGAAGTTCTCAGCAGCGAACCAGTCCTGCGCTACTACGACCCAAACAAGAAGGTGACCGTACAAGCCGACGCCTCATCTACTGGGCTGGATGCCTGTCTCCTTCAGGATAAAGGGGCAGTAGCTTACGCCTCCCGTGCCTTAACTGAGACCGAGCAACGTTGGTTCCAAATCGTGAAAGAGCTATTAGCGGTCACGTTTGCTGCTGAACACTTTCATTACTACATTTATGGAAGAGAGGTTGAAGTCGAAAATGACCACAAAGCACTTGAAACCATAATCCGAAAGCCACTCCAAAATGCCTCGCCAAGAATTCAGCTCATGCTTCTGAGGTTACTGAGATACAAACTGAACTTACATTATGTTCCAGGCACCAAGGTATGCATCGCTGACATGCTGTCTCGTGCTCACCCTTCTCCTGTACCTCCCAGCGAAGATTTCTGGACAAAGAAATGGAATTAAGGATCCACAGCCTGGTCTCAGGCCTGCCAATTTCTGGCGAAAAAAATGAATCTCTTGAAGCAAGCAACAGCTGTCGACGATACTCAACAGATGGTACAAGTTCTCATTGCTAAAGGGTGGCCAGATTACAAAAGGGACACGCCCATCAGTACAAGGCAATATTGTCCTATCCGGGATGAGCTTCATGTGGTTGAAGGCCTAATATTCAGAGGAGAGAAGCTAGTCATACCTACCAGCATGCAGAGTGAAATGCTAACTAAACTGCACGAGAGCCACCTGGGCATGGAGAAGTGTAAAGCCAGAGCTCGCTCTATTATGTACTGGCCTGGGATGGGACGAGACATTGAAGAATTCATATCACGATGCTCCACATGTGCCAAGTACAAGCCTGCAAACCCTCGGGAACCACTCATTCCTCATGAAATTCCCCAGCGTCCATGGTCAAAGCTAGGGATGGACATTTTTACATTCAGAGGAAAGGATTATCTTTTGGTCGTGGACTACTATTCGAAATATCCTGAAGTGTGCCACGTAGCCACCAAGACTGCAACATGCGTCATTTCGCACCTGAAAACATGTTTTGCAAGACATGGCATACCTGACACTGTTATAGCAGATAATATGCCATTTGGAGGTAGAGAGTTTACTCAGTTTGCTGGTGAGTGGGGCTTCGAAGTCAAGACGTCTAGTCCCCATCATGCTCCGTCCAATGGACAAAGTGAGAGGTCAGTTGGAGCGATAAAGCAACTGATGAGAAAGGCAGCGGAAGACGGAAGAGATGTTTATCTGGCCCTGTTGGAGTATCGCAACACGCCAATATCAGGCCTTGAGTATTCACCAGCGCAGTTGTTGTTGAGCCGAATGCTTAAAGACAAGCTGTCTACACCAACAACCTTGCTGTTTCCCAAACTTGCCCAAGAAGTACAGAAATCTCTGTCAGCCCGACAACAAAGACAAAAGAAATACCATGACCATGGTACCAAAACCCTGCCCCCTCTTCAGGTTGGCGACCCCGTGATGATTCAGCAGGGGCGCGTATGGAATCCTGCCATAGTCACGGGAAAACATGAATCACCTCGTTCATTTAAAGTCCAAACTAAAGACGGCCAAGTTTATCGTCGCAACCGCAAGTTTCTGCGCAAGTCACCTGAGTCTGAACCAGTGCAGCTAGCACCTCCCATAACAGCTCCACCAGTCCAGGCAACAGCTCCGGCTTCGACTATGCCGACTATGGAAACAGCTCTTTGTCAGACAGCAGAAGCCAAATCCAGGGAGCCTCCACTGTCGATGTCCCAAGTGCCCATACGAAGAACATCTGATAGGCTGCGAAGCAAGCCAAAGTGGTTGGATGATTATGAACATTAAGATGTTAACGTTAAGTCCAATGTGTTGAAATAAGACTTGCATGAACTGTTGTTTCAGAGCTGCATGTGTACGTTTTGCTATTCTACGTTCAGTAGTTATACACTAAGGACAGCCTCGTTCTCGAAATAGTTTTTTTTCGTCTCATTAGAAAAAGGGGATGTCACATATGTAACCTGGCCGAGTTACGGCATGCTTGGTAACCAGGCCAGGACTTGACCTCATGTAGGAAATAAACATGGCTTCCTTGATTCATTGTATCTTACAAACCCTAAAAAAGTCGCTAAAAAAGTCGCTACAAAAGTCGCTATAAAAGTCGCTAAAAAAGTCGCTAAGAGGGAAAAAATGTGACACTTTCTGTATCACTTGTGAGCCACCGTACATTTTCCTTCAGTTACGGCTCCGTGATATCCGTTGTCTTTAATTGCCTTTGATTACGCTCGTCTGATTTCACTCATTTAAAACAGCAAACCAAATTGCTTTCAAATTTGGCTATTTCAGTCAGACAAATTCAAATATGCACTTTGATGTTTAATAACACTATTCACTGCCTGTAACACTCAAAACACTCCTATTGTCGCTTATCAAGTTGGGATAAATGGATCAGGCTCCCCTCTCCGCCTTCAAAATATATTTCAGTTGTATTGCATGACTGCTTGTGGCCTCGCATATTTTGCCATGTCGGAACCGTTTTGAGTAACCAACAATGTTTTTTTAATTTTGAAAACATTCTTACAAATGAATTCAGTTCAATAAATGGAATTTCTTCATTTTATAAACTGGAAATTAAAGGGGCAGTATCACGAGGTGGAAACTTGAAAACGTTCGGCCAACGTTCTCAAGTTTGATTCCGCAAATTCAAAAAGCCCTTCGAGAAGTGGAGGTATTTGTTGAATCAAAAAGTCCGTTTTGATTGCCGGAAGGAAGAAAAAAATCTCTTTTAACAGTGATATGTCCAAAATTCCGGTGCAAGAATAGTGAACAGTGCCGTGCGTGGAACCTCGTGATTCTGCCCCTTTAACCGGACGTTGCATAAAGCAACTTAAGAGGGGCAAGTGATATACCTGAATGCCATTTTTTACGCTGCTTAAGATCGGTTTTATGGAATTATCTCGTTTAAGTTCGAAGCAATCCAAAAATGCCATCATAGGTTTGTAGATGAACTTTGCGTAATTAATGTTTTGTGATTTTTTTGGGTGATTTTTAGGCTGTTGTGTGAAAGGATAATAAGAGGGGGATATCAGTGTGAACTTTAGAAAAAAATGTATTAAAGATTTAACGAAGTTTAAAAATTAGTAGTAATCACAGATTAAAAGGGTGGGTTCGCCGTGTTTGTTGATTAGCAGCTGAACGAAGTGGCATAGATGTCGATTTACGCCTTGCTAAACGTTTTTGTCCGCCCTTAGCTTCCACTTGAGAGTGCCGTTAAGTTCCAAAGATTTTGCTTAAGTGGTTTCTCAAAATTCTTCAATTATTACAGAAAAAGCGTGACGTTACTTAGCTTTTTTACATACAGTGACGTATTTAGTTTTTGCAGTAGCACAAATGTAATAAAGTTGATGTATTCAAACACACTCGATCTACAATAACTCCGACCAAAATCAAGGGGGTTACGCAATCTTCCCATTATATCCCACTTCCCATGTCATGTAACGCCTCTTATTTATGAATTACATTGGTTAACGGTTAGATACAGAATTGAGTTTAAAATACTGTTAATTACTTTTAAGATTCTTAATTTTTTAGCACCTACTTATTTATCGTCTCTTATTTCCCTTAGGCTCCCATCTAAATATAATCTAAGGAATTCAAGTGATAAACTTTTACTTAGTTATCCGCGTTTTAAATCAAAAGCTACACTAGGTGACCGTTCTTTTACCTCTGCTGCACCGAAACTGTGGAATGCTCTACCATTTGACATAAGAAGCGCCAGCACAATTAGTATTTTTAAATCCAAGCTTAAAACTCACCTTTTCCGTCGTGCATTTTTATCATAGTGTTTTTATTATTGTCAGTTTACTTTTACTTGTAATTTTAGCTTTTAAATTATTGTAAGTTTATTTTGTATTGTTATTTTATCTTTTTAAATCATTGTAAGTTTACTCCTAATTGAAATTTTAGTTTTTTGCCTTTTCCGTTTTTAATCTTGTCATGCGCATTTGAACATTTTATGGAATTTGCGCACTATAAATGTTATTATTGCAGTAAAACTATCTGTATGCACAGTGTTATAAAAGCAACACAGGGCGCAAAGCGTAACCTGTGCGCAAGAGCGAAACTTAAAAAAAATAAATAAATAAATAAGTTACTAAAACCTTATATCTACAAATCTAAAAACTATAATCTATTATTATTATTATTATTATTATTATTATTATTATTATTATTATGAGTCCTTGCGTAAAGTTTTCTTGCTTTTGTAGCACCAAAGATAACGAATCGGAACGGTTGATCGGTGAACAGTTTTCAGAGCGGCAAAACAACATAAATTACTGCTGAAAGTTACTTTTTTTCGCCTTTTATTGCTTTTATGTATTATCATACAGATGTATTGGTTGCTCCTCTTCAACGATTAATGTGTGCTGGAAGATGTAATTATTATAACAACTGCTCATGTGGTTAGACATGCACAGTAATTTAGGCTTTAGTTACTTGAAGTCCTCGCTTTACTTAAATTCAATTAGGTGTTTTGGAAAGAAGAACGTTTGAAGATTTTTACCATCCTAATGCACCTCATTGCACCTCGTACAGATTTATTGTGACACGTTCAAAGCTTGTCATGTTTTCAATTGAGAGTTGATAAATAGGTTTGTTTTGTATGTTTTTATTTTATGAAACGATATAAATCAAAGTGCCTTACGGGCTATCTCTTGTAATTTATTCCCACCATGCATTGCTGTCATATTTTATGTCCGAAAATTGTTTGGGATGTTGCAATTGGGCATTTAGGTAAGGGTACGTGGCTTCTTGGGTCGAATTTCTCTTTTGTTGTTACTATTGGTGACGACGAGTGACCAGGAGTTAGTGCGAGTAATCGCGAATGGCGAAGAGGGACGACGTCATTATCAAGTCATTATGACGTCATTTTCAATCAAATTTTCATTTTTAAAATTTGAAATGGGTAATGTTTTTGCGTATTCCGTGCGTTAGTGACGGTATAAGGTTCTTGCTTGTGTACTTGAAAAGATTGCGGCTGTTTAAGGCAATCAGGCAATGCAAAATAAAGGAATGACTGCTGCAGCAGTGATATTAATCTGAAAATAAAATAAAACATTGAATTACACCTAATCCGTAGTCTTTAATTAACTTCAAAAAAATAGAAAGCAACGACTTCTTAGCTTGATCATCTTATTACAACATTTAAGTCTGCAAAACATTTCTAATTTAGGGGCTTAGGACAATCGGATTCTGAATACATCGACATCTCCTTAATGAGAGGGATTAATACATTATTTGTGCGGTGGGTCTTTGGCCGTGCTGGATTTGGACGTACAACAACTGAAGATAAAAACAAATTGCTTCCTTGTCCAAGGGGCACGTTCATGAAGCCTGTCACAGATTGGAGGCAAGAGACTTTGTGTACCAAATGCCCTGCAGGTATTCAAGTCTTAAAATGTAATAATAACTTTGATAATTAGCTTTTGAGGCCTTTGAAAAAATAGAAAGGTATGGGTCACGAGATTTATAACGTCCTCAGGTGCTTAAATACTCAGATTGTTTTCGGCCTAAGTTGTCAATGAATTTCGGGCTGAGGCAAAACGATCACTTTTCTCAAACATGAATTAGAGTTATTGAACAGTTTGTGTTATTTGACGATAGGAATATATTGAATAACAATATACAACAACTACTGATGACATATATTCTTTAGTAAAGCCTGTGTTTCTAGCAATGATGATAATAACCTGATCATCAGTTGCAAAGAATCCTGTAAAAACTGGCCTTGCGACTACCAGTGCAATGCTTTATCTACTGAGTTATGAGGCCAATTGGAAAGCTGTTTTTAACCGATTCAAGATGATGGTGATCGGATTATTTGCAGTGTCAAAATTTGCGAAATATCGTCTGTATCTGATTAAAGGACTGGTTAGAGGATTTATATGCGCTTCTGTGGAATCTTTAAGTCCGTGGCCGGAGTGTGCCCCAATAAAGAAGTTGTAAGTTTAGAATCGTTCGAAAAGAAAACAACACGAAAATGAACTAAGGAACTGACCAAATCGAACAGTCAACGACCCCTAACCTCCCGGCCATTTGATCAGCTTTTGGAAGAGTAGGAGATTTGAACAAGTTGCCTTAATTTCACGTTTTGTGTTGGGTGGTTTTCCTGATCGAAATCCGCAGAATGCAACCCAGAGGACATGTTAGAAGTTTTTAAAGGCGAACGCTTCCATGCTTTTGTAACCATCTGGCTGAAGAGAAAAGGACTACAAAAGCTCTGCACGAACTGGCTGCTGAGTACCCAGAAAATATAGAAAATGTGCTGCATAAAACATCAAAATGGAGTTGCTGATCTTTTTCCCGGGTGGGGATAGGCATTTGATCGCCTAATGAGCCTTAGATGGGGCATTTGCATAAATAGTATCAAAAAATGAAATAAAATTTATTCTCTAAGCCCCTTGCCACATTATGTGCGCCCAGCAGGTGTTTTGACATAAACGGACTGGCCCACTAGCCTCTATCGTGCCCCCAGTTAAGTTTATACATTGACATATTTTTAATATTAATGTTTGTTTGTTGTTCTGGGTACGTCACAGCATACCCTCTGGACTGCCAGGCTTAGGCTAAAACGTCCTACTAACTAAGTGAGTTCCCTAACTCATCTTACGCATCTTGTACTTTATTTTAACTTGAACATTTTAGGAGGATTTTATTCAGACACTGAAGCGTTTGTCAGCAGCAGTTGCCGAAAATGTCCGAATGGTACGTTTGTTCCACACAATAATGCGCCTGGAAAGAAGGCACGAGATTGCATCGCTTGTCCGCAAGGTAAAATATCAAGAATTGATTTAGAGAACAATGTCGATCAGCTAGTTTAAATTGGTTAAGAATGCTCATGGAAAGTCATAGACAAGTTTGAAACCGGTAGAAACTAAGAACAGAGCTTTCTTTCTTTCTGTATTTATATTAATATTATTATGCAGCTCTTACTGTACGAACAAAGGTGGAAACGAATTTCCAAATATAACTTTAATTCAATATTGAGGATACAAATTGAGAACAAATCGTATATCTATGCTAGTAGTTTAGAATATGACCGTTTTGCAAATTTTAGTGTGAAATATTATGTGAAGGCATTTTACGAGCTTTTGCCCGAGTTCTTTCTTAACATTATTTGTGAACTTGATAGAAAAAGTTGAGTATACCATTAATTACGGTGGCTCTATATCACGATTATTGGCCAGTCTTCCAAATAAAAAATACACGATCTTATTACTGTCTTTCGAGAGTAATATTTCGCGATACTAGGCATAATATATACATACACCTAACTTAGGCTATCTCATTTACGGAGAAGTCTAATTTGGCCGTCTTGTCTCGTTACCATGGCAACCAATGATTGAGTTGTTGGGCTTGTTGTTCAAGGCTAGCAAACCTCTCAACGGATTTTCTCGGTTTTTACACGGTAAATATTCACGATTTTTGGTGAAACAGAAGAAATATTCAGTTAGTCTAATCTAACAAAGCCATAAAAAATCGGTACACAATTTGCGCCAATTTACGCACTTTTCGTTTTCTACGTTTATTGGGTTTGTCTATGTACAAAAATTGTCGTCTTTTTTTTTCTGGTCAAGAACAAAGAAAATTTTACCAATTTGTCAATTTTTTTAAAAATTCACCGTGTGGAGTGCGTGCAATAAACGTTTGAGTTACTGCAAAAACCTTTTATGTTCGTGACGTCATCAAAATAAACAAACGCGCCCTCGCGCCATTTTTGTGCCCATGCCTCGCGCGCCAAATAGCGTTCATTGAATAACACAATCTTTAATCAGTCGACATATTTGGAAATCATATACAAATATTTATTAAATGAAGACTACGGGCCACCGAGATATAGTCCAACATTGTTTTTTCACCCCCCATGCATTTGAGGGTAGTCCACTTAGCAACATACTAAAAATCCCCTGTGATCTTTTACTTGGAAACCCAAGTTGAGTAAAATCACCCTCTCAAAGAATAAACTTTGTTTTTATCGTGTTTCTCTTTTTAAAAGTCCTAGATAAAGTAAATCATACTCACTGAGTTATTCTTAAAATTAAAACAATAAGTTGTTCATTGGCTTATTGCTACAGTCCTATTTTACTCGATCTGCACACACTGATTCAATATCATCAGACTGAAGTTGACGCCTGTAGATAAAATTTCAGAGTTATCAATATAAGATGTGCTCATTTCAGCAGGCGGGATGTGGAATGAAAAACAATAAAACTGTATTCTCGGTGACTTGCGCTCTAAAAGGCGTGAAATGGAATTGCTCTTATCCAGGCGCCTATGGGCCTCTGTCTGGTTTTGTCTTATTCGAGACACGTGTTCAGTTTGTGAAAGGTTTTCACAAGTTTTATTCAATGCGTGGGAATTGGAGCGTCAAATGGCGACACGTTCAAGACCGCTAAACGGAATATTCGAGTGCGAAATATGTGGCTACTCTACTTTGCTTCAATCATTCTGAGCACATCATGAGACAGTTCTCCATAAGGTTCCATCGGCGCTTTCGCCTGTGTGCTTTTTGGGGCAGTCTGGTGAACCAACTGGTTCGATGTACATCTTGATTCTTAAACATGTTTTAAACCATCGTCTCTTTCCATTTGCTTTACACAAGCTCTCATATTGTCGCACTGACGTCTGCAAAAATCATAGACGGATTTACAACTCCTCATTCTCCGGCATCTTTCTGATTATTCTAGCGTAAGCTTAAAGCTGACAGTGTTATTTAAAATAGCTGTATCGCTGTGAATACAGGCCTTTGATGGATCTGCAGTTAAAGAACGCATTGCCTTTTAACCATAACACAGATTACTTACTTAATCAACAACTCAAAGTGCGTTTTCAGTGATGTGCAACAAAATCGGAAATTATATATTGTTGATGGAGGCGGACGTTTGAGAATAGGAGGCTGCTTCCTATACTGACAGACATGAGTCCGGCATATAAGTTTCTCTTAGAGGATATTTGATGAAGCTGTAGACTGCACTACACACAGAAACACATGCAATAATCATGGCCTGTAGCGCTTTTATTCTGGCCTCGATTAGATGTGAGGTACTAGGGTATCCTAGTGATATCATCTTATATTTACAAGTCCGATGTTTCCAGAAAGCATATTAATCGCTCCATGGGCCCTGTGAAAAAACTCGAAATTTGTCCGGCGTATATTAGTTAAATAACGAAACAATGTCACATTTTACAAACAAAAATAAGTGATTGAGAACTTTTTCCCTATGTAAGTCTTTTTTTTTTGTTTAAGAATATAAACACGCATTAAAAGCCTTCTTTGAAAGTGGAAGCTAAATCAACTCGGGTTCCCTGTGGTAAAAGGATTTGGGAGAAAGGATTTGGGAGAATTTTCAGTATGTTGTTAAGAAGACCACTCTTGATCGTATGGAGTTGAGAAAAATTATGTTGCAAGTTTGTTTGATATTAAACCGTGATTGACTAGACTAATAAGAATACCTATCCTCTGTTTGAATAGGAACTAACACAGACTATTTCGCCGGATTTTGAGCTTGTAAATGTTTGGATAACTTTTACCGCACTGCCCTTTTTGAAGGATGCAGTCCATGTACCAAAGATGGTTTAAAGTGTGAGGACGACTTCGCTACACTAAAGGCTGGTTATTGGTGGAGGTGGAAAAATGAAAGTCATAAAACAATTTATAAAAATTTCACGAACAAACTCCGGCTTAATAATGTTACCGTTGATCGTGCTGAACAGATGGATCGCTTGTTTCCCAATTATTCTTCCACTAAGTATCCACACAAGCTACCCAAACCACACCGATGTCCAAGGAAGAATTCGTGCAAAGGAGGTTTTGATTCTTTATGCGACAATGGCTACGAAGGGCCACTGTGCGAGATATGCAGTGAAGGGTACTATAAGCAGCTTCAAGAATGTAAATCGTGTCCAACGAAGAGATGGATGTTCATACAACTTTCTATCCTGGGGGCAGTTATTTTAATAATCACTGCAGTTCTAGTGTGGAGGAGCAAGAAGAAAGGTAACAAAACTGAAGATCGTTCGCCAGTGGACATTTTTCTGGGCAGGCTAAAGATTGTAATCGGTTTTTATCAAGTAACATTTGGGCTTCTGGAAGCATTTACGTACATAAAATGGCCAGACACACTTGCTGTTATCGGGAAATATTCTGAGATGCTGCAACTTAATGTTTTACAGATTGCTCCTGTTCAGTGTTTGTTTCCAGATTTGAAAGTCAATGCATTTGGAAGCTTATTTGCCATACTCGCAATGAATGGTGGAGTCATAATCATCTCATTCACCGTTTACGGAATCGTTAAGTTGGCTCTCTTGCGTAAACCGTTAGACGAGGAACAGAAAGCCTTGAAAACATCTAAAGCGAAAGAGCTGATATATCGATGCTTGTTTTTCTTCCTCTACGTAACGTACCTAAGTACATGCTCTAAAACAGCAAACGTGCTCCCCGTTGCCTGCCACAGGCTATGCGCTGATGAAACTGAAAAACCAGAAGAGTGCCCCAAGTTCCTGAAGGCCGACTACAGCATTGACTGTAAAGGTTCAGAATACAGTCAATCAGTTATCGTGGCATACGTTGCGGTTGGCTACATACTTCTTCTGCCAACTGCATTGCTGATTGTTCTTTGGAAACAACGAAAGACGCTTGGCCAAACCGAAAACGAAGACGAACATGACACGTCTGACACTCCAGAACAAAGCAAGGAACTACTCACTGGCTTACGATTCCTGTATGAAAATTACAATCCTCATGCGTGGTATTGGGAACTAGTGGAAACAGTGCGCAAGGTAATTCTGACATCCGGTTTAATCCTTGTGGGAGGCGAGAGCAGGGCATATGTTGGACTAGCCTGTGTGTTGTCAAGTATCTATGGGGTCTTCTTTGCCCATAAACATCCCATAGCAGATCCGTTCGAAAACAGGTTGATGCTGATATCTCTCGTTGTTACGATCGTTAATCTGGGGATAGGAGCTGTGAGCAAAATTCCCAAAGAGAACATTTCTACCACAATCGACCCATATGTGGATAATATCATGTTCAAGATATTAGTGATTGGAGCAAACACTTTAGTCATCGGTCTTCTTGGCGGTAAGCAAAAATACTCATTTTTTTTTCAAAAAACAAATAGTTGAAATTATAATTTTAATTGTAATATATAATTAGCAAGTACATTAATCATGGGTTTACATGTTGTGGTATTATTGTTTTTTATTCTTTTTCAACTATACTTTCCATGATATTTTGTCCGACTTAACTTCTATATCGTTCCTCTTGTTTAATGAATATTTTTAGATGTTAAGTAAAGAGACAAGGTGGATTTACATTTCCCCTCGATTTTCTCACAGTCTCATTTATTGGCTAAATCTAAGAAAAGTCCTGGCAGCTCGGAATACCAGTTAAGAAGCGATAAAATGTTTCTAATAACGAATTTTTTATAACTTTTTTTTTCTGAATTTTCAGTCCAGTACATTGCTTACGTTTATCAGTACATAAAAGAATGGCGCAAGAATCCGAAATGGTCCCTCTCTTGCTGTCTGGCCTTGCTGCTACCTCTAAACAACTTGCAGGGCGACATACGTGGAATAGCTGGCAAGAATATTCTCAAGCAGCAACTACAAACGGGTAAAATTGAAATGCCGTCTATTTCAAGCACTTTGAAAGACAGTGTAGTAGTAAATGTTGGGCTTGAAGAAGAAGGAGAAACTAGCCAAACAGAAGAGCCGCATAATAGCAGCCGCAGTGAAATAGCTGAGCAAACAAGACGGAAAATTGGAAAACGGAACAGAAGCACGACTCCCCAGAGTGATGTCACTCTCGTCAGTATCCACTTTCCCAGGCCAAAGCCAACCGTGATGTACGAAACTGCACTTTGAGTTGTCTTAGCATGTTTAAAGTTGTTAAAGTCCAATTCGGCAATAGCCCATTTCCGAGTTGCTCTTAGCCTCCTTTTCAAACCGAGGCCAAGTGCAAAACCATTCATATGAAAATGAGTTTTCTTTCACATGCAAATAAAACTGATATCCATATGGATGGTTTTGCCCTTGGCCTCGGTTTGAAAAGGAGGCTAAGAGCAACTCGGAAATGGGCTATTGCACCCATAACCAGACAAGTGTACAGGTAGAAGCAATTAACTGCTTGTCTGGAAAGAAAGGTGTTTCAGAGTCGTCTCGTGTGTGTAATTCCTGAAAAATCAGGGTCAATAATTGAGTCACTAAATATGAATTTATTTAGTTATTTACCACATATTTACTCTTATTATTATCGCTTATTATGGAGAGTAGTGATTCATATGATTACATTAGTTTAAAATAAGGCACCGGCCATTATCTAGCGGGGAGGGGATTGAGGTAACGGAATTCCTAGCAATATATATATATATATATATATATATATATATATATATATATATATATATATTTTTTTTTTTTTTTTTTTTTTTTATTTATTTTTTTTTTTTGGGGGGGGGGGGGGGGCTACGATTTTTTACACCTCATTTTCGTCTTGACTTTTTTCTAGAGTATTAGACTCTTCGGAGATCCTTTTGTTCATTGTTAATATACACATACGCTTTAAAGACGATTTAAAGAGTAATAGTTTTTCATGGTTGATGACGTCAGATTCAAACACTTCCCTTTCCCTGGAGCGAGAAAAACCCGAAAAATAATGACCACTTCACTTATGCAAATGAATTTGCTTGCTTTTGTTCTGCGTATTGCTTATTGTCCATCTTGGAAGCTAAGGGCCATTGACACGGAGGGAAGGCCGCAATTTTTGGATCAGTCTTGCGAAAACAAGTGGTCCCCTCCCCCCCTTCCCCCGCTTAATAATGACCGGTCCCCTAGTTTAACCGTAGTCTCTCCCGAAACACCAACTAACTGAGCAGTAAAAAAATGCGGGGAAAGGTTGCGTCTTTCACTAATTTCGATTTCGTTCTTCGTTTCAACATTTCAACCTTGCTCGTAAAGTGCGAGTCCGCAGAAGAAGATAGTTTTGTGAATTTTTGGTCTTTTTCCATTGACTGACGACCAGAATATGTACCTTGGAATAGGTTTCCCTATGAGGATATTTTTACTGTACATTTATAACTAAAAATTAAGTTTCAAAAACTGCTAGTGACCGCTAGTCTGTGCTACACGTTTTTTGTCTCCATTCAGCGAGTTCTGCTGCTGTGATAAACGGAATTTCAGCTTTGATGATTTTGAAATAAATAAAATTGTAATTGTAACTACATTCTTTAGCAATTTTTATAAAAGGTGGAATAAAACTCGAGTGGCTGAAACAACACTCGCCTGTGGCTCTAGTTCACTTTACTTCATCTCGGGAGCGAGTTGACGTCAGTGCTAGGATCTTTATCAGGGTATAAAATCATGGCAATGAAGTTTTATTCCTTATTAACAGTAGTAATTATAACAATATGCAAATCTTGGTCTTCCGGGTAAGGTTTCCTTCAACCCTATTCGGCCTGGGGGGGGGGGGGGGGCACAAAGTGCCCGCGCTAACTTTGAACATTCATAACTTCCTTAATATGTATTCGAACGCCATCAAACTTTGTGACTTTTCCTAACATTTATCTGGCAACAATTTCATATGACAATTTTTTGATCAAGTGACTTGATGTTTCCATGGCAACAAGATTTTGACAGCCATGTTTTTTGAAATTTGCATATTTATACCTTTGAAAGAAGAAAAACAATGTTTATTGGTATAACTTTTATATTTTTACGTCATTTAGCGTTTATTTATCGGTTTTCATTAATTTTGGGTGAATTTGGACGGTTTTTAAGAGGTTTTAAAAAAATTAGGAAATCCAAGATGGCGGATCCAAGATGGCGGCCGCATAACTAATTACCTAATAACTACGTCACATGACGTCATCGTTCAATTGTGCGGACCGCAAAGGAGACAGTTTTGGACGTACTATGTACCCTCTAGGTTTCATTGTCATAGCCATAATGTTCTTGAAGTTACGAAGGGGGGGGCACAATGTGCCCCCCCCCCCCCCCAGGCTCAGAAACTCAAAAAAAGCCCAGGCTGAATAGGGTTAAAGACTTATTCTACCAAAGTCAAAGCGGAGTATTTTACGTTTCAGGATGTTGTAAAAAATAAATGATTTATTTGGGAAGGTAAAGTTAAACCTAAAATGTTTTAGTCTATATCTTATCCTGGAGACCAATCTATCATTCAAATGTACTCTAAAATAATAACTATTAGTCTTACCTTGCGATATCATTCATTTAGCCAACATTTAAGTCATTTGATTACTACTAAACGATTTAAAAAATAAATAATTAGAATTGTTAAATCCGTAAGGAGAGAGTGAAGAAGTGTAAAATTTAAGGACTATGAAACGCAAAGGTCCACGATTAAAAAAGTGGAAATGGCTTATTAACTTACAGCTCGTAAAGTTGCTCGTAAAATGCGAGTCCACAGACGGAGAAAGCTATGCGAATTTTGGTCTATTTTCACTGACGACCAGTATAAGTACCTTGGAATAGGTTTTGCGTATGAGGATATTTTTACTGTTCATATATAATTAACAGTTACGTTTCGAAAACTGCTAGTCTGCGCTGAACGTTCTTAGTCTTCATTCAGCGAGTTCTGCTGCTGTTATAAAGAGAATAATAGCTTTGATGATTTCGAAATTAAATGAATGACTGGATTGTAATTCTAGCTTTACTTCCTTGTTATTGTATATATTCTTAAGCAATTTTTATAAAAGGAATAAAACTCGAGTGGCTGGAACAACACTCACCTGTGGCTCCAGTTCACTTTACTCCATCTCGGGAGCGAGTTGACGTCAGTGCTAGGATCTTTATCAGGGTATAAAATCATGGCAATGAAGTTTTATTCCTTATTAACAGTAGTAATTATAACAATATGTAAATCTTGGTCTTCCGGGTAACAGACTTATTATACCAAAATAGAGCGGATTATTTTACGTTTCAGCATGTTTTAAAAGATAAATGATTTATTTGGGGCAGTGAAGGTAAACCTGAAAAATGTTTTGGTCTTAAGTTCTATCTTATCCTGGAGACCAATCTATTATTCAAATGTACTCTATAATAATAACAGTTAGTCGCACCTTGCGATGTCATTCATTTAGCCTACATTTAAGTCATTTGATTACTACTAAAAGTGTTAAAAGCACGGCATAATTATAATTGTTAAGTCAGAAAGAAAGAAAGAAAGAAAGAAAGAAAGAAAGAAAGGAAGAAAGAAAGAAAGAAAGAAAGAAAGAAAGAAAGAAAGAAAGAAAGAAAGAAAAAAAGAAAGAAAGAAAAAAAGAAAGAAAGAAAGAAAGAAAGAAAGAAGGAAAGAAAGAAAGACGAGTGTAAAATTCAAGAAGTGGAAATGGCTTATTAACTTATAGCTTTTAATATAATCACTTGTGTACTGTAATTGTAAGTAAAGAATATACAGTAAGAACGTGTGTGTTGTAATTGCTGTGTCGATATATCAAGCAGTGAGATGCTAACTGAGCTGAACCTCACGGAAGAGCATCGAAGAGAAGAATAAGTGAAGTGACATAAAGGCATGCAAACTAGGCTTGAAAATTAGTACTCCTACTATATTATACTGGACTATACGGAAATCGAGACTGCGCCCGAAAAGTTAATACTTGACTAACATTTGACTAATCCCGCCCAGTCTTTGACTAATCCTGACTGATTCTTGACTAAACCTAGACTAATCTTTTACTTAACCTAAGTAATCCCTGACTAATCCTTCATCAATAATTGACTACGTAATCGTCGACTAATCTTTGACTAACTCTGATTTATTCCTAACTAATCCCTGACTAATATTTGACTAATACAAATGTACTTGACTTATTCTGTCTAATGCTAATTAATATATTGGTCGACAAATCCCCCTTTTCACAAAAATATGAGCCCATGAATATTTAGACAGTAGAAATTCGTTAATGAGCATGAAAGGGCTCAATTTTGCTCCTTAACAAATTTCTATTGTTTCAATATTCGTAGGCGATTTACTCCGCTTCTGTAAGAGCTCTAGCTTTGACACCTTCACAAAATGATCACGTTCTCACACTCTTTCTAACGCACGTGGAATTGACCAGGAAATCCCCCTTTTCACAGAGATATGAGCGCATGAATATTGAAACGATAGACTGAATTCGTTTATGAGTTTCAAAGGGACCTCCTTGATTTTTTGAAATATGGCTTAATTTTGCTCATTAACAAATGTTTATTGTTTCGATATTCATAGGCTATGTTCTCCGCTTCTAAGCTTTGACACCATAACGAAATATTCACGCACCCACTTCAAATAAGCGCTCCCCTTCGAATTCGCCCCCCCCCTTGACCTGGACAGTTAAATAAACGCCCCGTGTGCTAATTTAAAGTGCCCATGACGTTTAATTTTTTATTTTCTCATCTGTATGTAAACATCACACAAGGAACCTCTGCGGAACAATTTCGCGCTTTGCACAAAAAGCGAATTTTTTATGAATATTTCAAATCTTCAAAATCCTATTTTTTGCGGTATACCCGTCCCTCTGGTAAGAAGGCCAACGGGCTCACATGTTCCTTAATTACGTCACAATTCCTTTGTTGAAGTCACGTGCTCCTTAATCTACGTCACGGACCCTTTGTTAACCGAGAGGGACCGAGAGGAGACTAACGCGAATGGTGAACCAAAATGGCGGCAAATTTCGAAGACTTTAAAAAATCATAAAAAATTCACGTTTTGCTGAAATCAAAAATTTTTTTCGCAGACGTTCATTACGTGACGTGTAGATTTAGATAAGAAAATAAAAAAAATCGTTATGGGCACTTTAGCCATTTACGGCAAGTATTTACAGCAAGCTGGTTGTGTTCAATTGTTTTTGTTTTCGCTGATTGTGCTTGCTGAACCACGAAATTCTAGGTTTTCTCAGACTTTGGTGACGTAAGCAAAGCAAAAAAAGCAAAATTGATCGCGGTTTTCTCGCGTTTCCTTTGGAATTTTTTTCTAAAACTTTGAGGTATAAACGCTACCTTTCATATGTTTCTTTTACGAAAAATTCTGTCAGAGCAATTTAGTGAAGTCAAAAAAATGTTTACCCACGAAATTAAGTGAAATTAGGAAAAACGTCTGAATTACGCCAATGTTTTCTTCTTTCAAAATTCTGGCCGCAAGATAGCAAAGTTTAAAAAAAAAAATTCACCAAAGGAACCTCGAAATAAAGTCCCACCATGGACAGTAGGAAAAGTGCATTTCGACTAAAAAAGTTTTTTTCATCTAAAAAATATATATTTTGTGGATAAAGCTTTAAAAACAGTCCATTCGATTCAGAAATAGTGCTAGCATTCGTAAAGTGGGCATAAACGGGCGATAAGCCCTGGGTGGGAAAAGTTTCGGGGTTGCTAAGAGATCTGGACTATTGGCCAATCGATGGGCCAAAAATACAATGGCAATTATTATTCAAATTGGTCTTCAGCTGGTAAGAGCAAAAAGGCCAGTCCCCTGCTGGCACTGCCAGTGATAAAACTGCGACAGAAAGGCGACACCCCCTACTGGGATGATTGTGGCGAAAATGTCACAGGGAGATGTTTCTTCCATTTTTAATATTTCTTCCCCGTTTCAAAAAGGACAGAATTAAAAATCCGCCAGGCTTCTTCGTTTTCTTTGCCGCTTTGTTGAAACCTTTTAGGCTCTTTCATCCACGCTGAAACACTGCACGATCACTGTTCAAAAGTAAATAATAACGGACCTTGCAGTTTTCGCTCAATTTACAATACAACAAATGAAAGCAAAATAAGGTTAAAAAACGTACTATTCTTACCACAAATTGTCCAACTTCTCCATAGAGAAATGGCCTTTTCGGTTTTTTCTTTTTGGGTATGTAGTTTTTACATTATTAATGCTTCTCAAAGTTTTAA
>JAJGOT010000703.1:107500-336109 GCA_022457155.1 Cladopsammia gracilis | reverse complement strand
GCAGTGAACAAGAGGAAAAAACATATTTCCCTTGAGGGGGAGGACGCCAGGGTACCCCTGAAGGTAAAACTGACCGGCGCTGCCACAGTAGGAGTAGTGATAGCGGCAAAGGAACTTAATTCCCGCGAGCGTGAGAGAAAACGGAAGTCACGTCATCATTACGTCACCATCATCGTCATCGCCATCGTCATAATCGAAACGCCAGGCAATCAGAAAGAAAAGTTGTGACACAGAGAGACTGACTGGAAATGAAATGACTGGAAACTTCTCTTACTAAAAAAGTGTGAAACACAAAACTTCCAGAGTCATCTAATCTCTCTCTGGAATGCAGAAATAGCCGTGCTTTTCATGTCAATGGAAGACTTCATCAATAACTTCTCTTGTAGTTTCAGTTTATATTTTTATTATTTTACTTAGTATCAAGGTTGCATTGTAACACTTAACCGTAACTTTTTGTATAACAGTTAATAATAACACTCTTCTATGGTCGTCTACTCGCAAAGCAGCATTGCCCCGCGACATGGGGGGTTGGGGAGGAGTTATTTTCCGCATAAAAGTTTCAAAAGTGGTTTCTGACCCCCCCCCCCCCCCCCCTTCAATAAATAATTTCTGGATCCACCTCTTTTGCAAAACAAGTGTATGTCTTTATTCAGATTTTTTTTTGCTTAGACCTCCTATTTTAAGACATGTTTTAGTTTTTTCTAGCTCCTAAACTTAGGACCTCTATTAAGTTTTTAAGACATGTCTTAACTGGTATTCACGAAAACCTCCTAACTTAAGATATGCCTTAAATTTTCTCCTAAACTTAGGAGGTTAAAATTGACCTCCTAACTTATCGAAACATGTCTTGACGGGCCACTAAATTCGATTGTTGACGAGTTTTACGTCAATTTTCGGTGTGATTATTGTGTATCGCAATAGCTACCGATTAGATAAACATTTTAAAGCATTACTGTATTGCTTTCCTAAGAAAAATGAAATATTTTCTAGTAATGTCAAACAACACGGATATAGGCCTTCGTGTCATTAACGGGTTCCACATTTCTTTCTAATTGCAGCTGAGTTATATTTCCGTTTTTCGTGAAAATAAGCCCTTGTACAAGAAATATCGAAGTAGATCCTATTAAAATGATGATGGATTTGTTTGTTGCTTTCGCCACTGATCATGAATGAAGATATCATCAGTTTTGCTATCTTAAATTCGAGATGAAATAAAGATTATTGTATTGTCATTGCAACAACAATTTTCACAATATAAAATATTCATTCATGTAAATTTTCATAACTTATTATTCATAACAGCGCGCCATACTATATTTCTGATTGGTTTATTTTTACTAATCGATAACTGCCAGCGACCCTTAAACTTAGGAGACTGCTAAGTTACGCTTACCTTAGGATGGTCATAAGATATCGTTCGTGAATCTCCTAAATTTTCTCTTAAGTTATATCTTGCGATCTATCTTAGGTAGGATTTCGTGAATACGTCCTTTAAGGTTACAATGTACCTTCGGGGGTGTCTCCAGTATAACAGCTCTAGCGTTAAGATTACACTTAATATACCTAAACCCAGATATCAAATTAAAGCTTATAGAGCTGGCTATCTAAATATGGAAACCATTTGGTAATAAAATGAATTGTCGAATTTTTTACGACGTCTAAATTCGAACGTCCGAATCAGCTTTAAAACGCTATAACTCAAAGCGATTATTATATTTTGCTAATTTGATTTGTTCTCCGGTTTTCGGACACGAAGCGCTAAAAAAAAAACGTGTCGGCGATTTCCCATATTCAATTGCTGTGAAAAGTTACAGAATATTTTCGAAAAGGGGAGAAAAAAAATTGGAATGATCGCACGGAAATGGCTCTTGACGAAAACGTTTTCGGAATTAAGAAATTCGCCGACACGTTTTTGTTGATTATATGTTAGCCTAGCTTCTGTCCAAATTTAAGGAAAATCGAACAAATTCCCTTTGAGTTGTAGCTCTTTAAAGTATCCCCAACAAGCGAAAAATTAACTTTGAGAAAACGGCGCTTAAAAAAACATATCGCGTAATATACAAACTCCGCCCACAAAAGTTATACCGTCATTTCTTCGTCAATTTTCACTATTTTTCGATAACTGTTTTTTGGATGAAAGTTCATTCTGTAAACTTTATTTTAACGCCAAAAAAAAATTTTCAATAAATTTTCGATCTGAAGGTACACTGTAACCTTAATTTTGGAAACGAGGTTGTATATTATGACTTGTTGAAGATGGGCTAGCAAAATATATAGAAGATTTATATTCATTCCTTTTTAATAAAGAACAGTTGAAAAACATTTTAGCCAGATGAATATATAATAAGTGTTTTTAGAGCTATTTTTTTTGCCAAAAAACAAGTTAAATATAATAGACACAATACCCTGTTATGGGTCAACAGACTTCTATGTTTTAGGTCACTAATGTTTGTCAATTCTCTTTCAGTTTTGAAACAAACAAAATAATTGGTGCTTTCTTTGACTATCCGACACCGTGCTAAACCTAACTAACGCGTGGAAAAAGTGAAATTATCGCTCTTTAGAAAGGCAGCTACAGAAAATATTAACAAGGGGCCCAATTGCTCAATTTTAATTTTTTTTCCTGTATAAAAACAAGCACAATTAATACAACTGAGGCAATACTCCGTTTTGGGTCAACAATCTTTTATATGTTAGGTCACTAATGGTTTCTTATATTGCTCGTTTGAAACAAACGAAATTGGACAAGTCTTGGTTGCGAAATATTCGGTGATTTCTTTGATCATCCGACACCGTGCTTAACCTAACTAACATCTGTAGGAAAAGTGAAATTGATCGCTCTTTAGGAAGGCAGCTACAGAAAATATCAACAAGGGGCCCAATTAATTGTTCAAAGTCGTTTAACGCTTTTCCGTCATGTTAAATAATTTTTTCCTGTATAAAAACAAGCACAATTAATACAATTGACGCAATACTCCGTTTTGGGTCAACAGTCCTTTATATGTTAGGTCACTTATAGCCTCCTACGCAGACATCCTTAGGACTTATGGATTTCTTAATATTGCTCGCATGTCATTCTCTTTCAGTTTTGAAACAAACGAAATTGGACAAATCTTGGTTGCGAAATATTCGGTGCCGTTTCTTTGATTATCCAACACCGTGCTAAACCTAACTAACTTGTGTAGGAAAAGTGAAATTATCGCTCTTTAGGAAGGCAGCTACCGGAAAATATCAACATGGGCCCAATTGCTTAAAGCCGTTTACAGCTTATCCGTCATGTGAAACGGATTTTTTCCTGTATAAAAACAAGTCAATACAATTGACGCAATCAGCTCCGTTGTGGGTTAACAGTCCTTTATATGTTCAGGTCACAAATGGATTTCTTTGAATATTGTTTGATTTCCCGTTTTGAAACAAACAAGAAAGACGAGCGGTGAGTGTTTCAGTACTGCCCCAAATGGACTGACGCAACAAAACAATCAAACAAAAAAGCCTACCCTTGACATGGTTATAAAAAACTGTTTACTCTATCTATTGTTTTCTATCGCAAAAATCAATGTTTATAGTTGTTATTTACGTCCGATATCGTCCCAGTAACGCAAGTTTACCTCAAAAAGCAGAGTTCTTTATTTGACTGAAGGCACTAAATTTTGCGAAGTATTATTCTGCGGGGGAAGGGAGGGGAGGGATGGAGGGGGGGGGGGGGGGGGGGTTGTCTGCGGTAACATGTTTTTGCGGATCGAGGGCAATCTGCAAAATCCGCCAAAAATGATACCCGCAAATTATATTTCATGCTACACGGTAGCTAGAATACTTTATATATATTCTAAAAGAGAAATATACTGCTGCATTGAAGCAGGTTTTAGGCATGACGGTGAAATCTTGCAGAATTTATCGCTAGCGTTACTTGGGTCCTACTTCGTCTAATAGCACTATCTCGAAAATTATTTTTTTTAGCTCCGTTAATTGTCCTAACCATGATTGTTTATCAAGATCATGCTAAATCTAAGATATACAAAAAAGAAAAATCAGCGTTTTATTGTAAAGCACATCTGTGCAAAATATCAAGATGAATAACATTTTCCCTTTCGAATACTGGCCCTGAACTGAAGATAATTGTGGCAGAACCGGTACCTGTTATGGGTCAACAGTCTTTTGCATGTCAGGTCACTAATGGTTTTGCTTATATTGGTCGTTTATTCGTTTTGAAAAAAGTAAGTTAATTATTTCTAGAACTGAAGGCGGTGAAGGTAAAATATAAAATGATTCCATACCAGCCTGCGAGACTTTTTTCATCGTGATAGATCACGCAGAAGGTTCAGTAGCTTGTTCCAGGCGTTCCGATAGTGGGGAAAGTGCGAATAGTTGGAGAAGGCACGAGGAAAAGCGAGCGAAAAAAAGCTGGGAGATTGGGGAGAGAAATGAGGGAACTCCCTCGTCTCCCCGCATTTTTTTCGATCGAAGTTTTTTTTTTGTGCCTTCCCCAAACTATTCGCGCTTTTCCCACCATCTGAACGCCTGGAACAGGCTAGCAAAAGGTTAGGTGGATGATGTCATGGGACAAATAACTGTTTTGTAGGACAACGAGGCTCGCTATTTTGTGTTTTTGGAAATGATTACCTTCCTAGGTGAAGTGAGCTTAAAGTGCAAAATTCCGCACGAGAAATCAAGGTGATCCTTGCGCCAAAGAGACAATTACAGTTTAAGTCTGTATACCGCAGTCAATGACAATTTTATGACAGATAATAAAACATACACAGGGAGAAAAAAGTATGATAAACTACATATAGGCGATCCATTAAACTGTAGAAGTGGAGGGGGAGGGGTGTTGTAGTGCATGCTCGAAACCTTTTTCCTTAAGCTGGGTAGTTGCAGGATTGTTTTTACTATAACGTTTGTATTTGTAAAAAGAAAAATGTCAGGCATTCGCAGTTGCAGGATCATTTTTCCAAGAGAGTTTGGTTTGCGCGATAATCTTTTTTCAAAATCCCCCCCCCCCCCCCTTTTAGAAATGTATTGTTTCGCCCCTTTATGATTTAAAATAGTTTCAATGTTATGATGCTAACGGTTGGTATCCCAACTGTGCGTTCAAGGAGAAAATGACGGCGCCTTTAAGTCTGCGTGGCTATTAAAAGAGAAGTGTTTTGACTTGCATGGTACCTCCGACAATGAAAATTACTATTGACAGCGGAAAACTTAACTCACTTAAACTTCTCAATTATGAAACCGTGTTTCGCCGTTTAGTCAGTGGAGTTACTGTTCCCGGCCCGAGTCAAGAAACTGAGATAGATTTTTTGCGTTGTAGGTCAGATCGTTAAGTAAAAATAAAACGTTACCCCGACTGTGGATTGCAAAGGGAAGCCCTTATTCTTATCTATTTCGACTTGCTGTGATTCCTTTCGTTTACGCTCAAGGACTGTTCCAATATGTTTGTAAGCCAAAAGAATTGCGCAAATTAGTTTTCAGACAAGCAAATAGAATTCCGTGAAAGAAAGTGCTGCATGCCGGCAAGTGTAGGATGTAAAAGCCGGGAAAAAAACCCGCTTTCATTCAGTTTGCTGCGTCAACAAACCTCAATTTTAGACTTTTGTGAGGCATTGGACTATGACGTTTAGTTCTTTGTTTACGGAAAATTAATTTGCGGACAAAACTTTGTGGAATTTTTTCCTGTTTATATATCGCCGCACGCTACTATCTACCGTCATTATTGAGTTCATCATCGAGAGCATTTAACATGTCTGCGCTGGCAACAGCCGTATTTAAAGCCACTATCGGCTTGCTCGTAAATAAAGGAAGGGACAAAGCAGCCGAGAGGCTGAAGGAAGGCGATGCGACAGATCAGAAATTTCGTGGTTTAATCGTTCGTGAAATCGACGAGATAAAGTCGAAGTTGGATGGATTAGCAAAGAAGGATTTGTTAGCAAGCGTCAGCTTTTTTAAAGAAGGAATTGAGTTGTTATATACTGTTTTTGACAAGACAAGATCTAGAAGCGAGCACGGCGCGGTCACATCTCAAGCAGCAGCTGAAATAGCTAGTGCTAGAGCATTTTCTCTCGCCAAACGAATGAGAAAGCTGGAGCTTACTGGCCTGGATGAATCAGCTGCGAGGGCGCTTGCCAATGCAAAAAAGAGGTTCGAACGCGCTCGTGAAAAAGCAACAGAGGCATTCGCTAATGAAGCTTTGGAATTATCTGATCGCGTCTTGGCCATGCAATATCGAGTTATGGCGACAATACTGGAGAGTGTAGACAATCCTGAGGATGCTTTAGCAGCGTGTAGAGTGTGTATTGAAGAGTTACACCAGGTGCCAGCTGTTAAAGAATATTTCAAAGTTGAGTTGGAGAAAGGAATGAGGGCTCTTTTAGGTAAAAATGAACGCAGGAAAATCATTTCCACCGTTTGTCACGTGAATCGTGTCATTTACGATGTTACGCTAATGGTCTGTTCTGAGAAAGCTCAAGAATTACCTTGTCTTGAAATCAGAGAAAAAAAAGTCGATCCACTTCGTGATGAAAGAGTTGCTCAAGTACTACGGAAACAAGGCATGGTGCACTGCTTTGTTAATCCATGGTCATTTGGTCAGGAGGGTGAGCTGAAGGTTCCGAAGGGTATCACTACAAATACACACGGACAGTTCATTATAGCAGACAATGGAGATAAAACCCTGAAGGTGTTTGACAGCAACGGGAATTTTCATCACGGTTTTAATCCCCAAAATGATGACGCCGGAAAAAAGTTAGATATTATTGATGTTGCCACTGACGTGGAAAACAGCACCTATGTACTGGTCAGACTGCAGTGGCTTGGGGCTGCGGAATATGAGGTGCTGCTGTACAACAACACCGCTGACCTACTTGACACGTTTCCTGTGAGGAGAGGGGACTGGGGCAGCAGACTGACAGTTAGCGGCAGCAAAGTACTGGTATTGAGTCGTAATGTGGTTGCTGTCTACGAGCAGAGCGGGAAATTTCTTTGTACTTTTGGCAAGGGAGAGTTCAAGGATGCAACAGATATCACTGCTGCTAATGATGGCCGCGTCATGGTAATGGACTGTGGTTATTCCAGTGTTCACTTATTCACTGTGGAGGGACAACTACTGGACAAATTCAACATCAACATCGAAGGAGATGACTATTTTCGCATAGCTTGCCATCCGGCAGGTGAACATGGTGTCGTCGCTGGTTTTGAACGAAAGACAGACCGCCTGAGGGTGGCGATATTCACCACCAGTGGTGAATTGGTACGAAGGATTCAGCTGGATGAAGAAAAGGTTGGATGGTTAAAGATAGACTGGATAAGAGTGATAGGGATAAGAGGTATAACAATGACCATGGAGGGTCAGATTGCTGTGTGTTTTATAAAGTCTATAAAGGATTGGCATGATCATGATGATCATCATTCCAACTCCAAGGTAATTGTTGTTGTAATTGAGGTACAACTGAACATTTATTTTTTAAATAAGAAAACCAAATAAATATTATCAAAACAAAGTAACGGGGATTTAATACCGAGTGACCGTGAAGGCATACATGCACATTACTGCTACAATATACATATTTAATACCGAGTGACCGTGAAGGCATATGTACGGGACAGAAAGTGACTCATAAATGACGTTGCCAGTGGTCTCCCGTGACCGCAGGCCTAGAATGTGGCGGACGCGTTTTCTCACGGTGAGAAGCACATGTTATGGAGTCGTGTAAACTAGTTTCTATTTCGTAGAAGTTCCTTTTGTTATTATCAGGCACAATACTTGTAAGTATCCGATATTTTTGTCGGTTTTTCAGTCGCCAGTTATGTCACTTCGTTCAACTGTGCAATATAGTCATCGTTTATTGTTTTGCTTTCAGCGAATCTTTCACGTTCAAGTTTGTGAATGAATACGAATTATGTGACCTGGATACGGTGAATTAAAGTTAATAAAGTAGCGATGTTAGAGTGGACGCTACATCATTCGAAGTATTAGTTTCAAGTACACTGGTAAAAGGAACAAGATGACTGGTAAGAAGAACAAGAAACCAAAGAGTAGTTCTGCTAAAACCGTACGCGAACGAGCAGCGTCTCACGTGACTCCACAGATGGAAAATATTACGGATTCGGCTCCAACAGCGAAATCGCCTCAGGACACGTTTCAAAGTGATGAGAATGGTGGAATAAAGGAAGTATGGCCATCATTAACAAGTGGAAACGTGGATTTTGGTTTCGATGGTGAGAATTCCGTAGAGCAAAGCAGTAGTTGCAGGCCTGTCAGATTAAGAGCGCCTAACAAGAGACTGGATGATATGGAAGTTAGAGTCGAGAAAGCAGTTCATGCAAAGCATCAGAGAAAAGGGTATCTAGGAGAACTGCGAAAGCGACGAAATTACGTACAGAATTTGATTGCAAGTCCCAGCGTACAGGTAGACGAATTAGAAACTGGGATTTCCAGGTATGAAGAAGCATTTCATAACTTTGTTGCTAGTCATGATAATTACCTCGACTTTGAAGATGATGAAGAGAAAAAACAATTGATTATTGACAGTTATCACAATGAACGAGAAATGAAATTACAGTTGGAAATCCTTGTTAATCAGTGGAGGGTTAAAGGGAAAAGAGTGGAGACCTCCCCTTCTGAATCTGGGTTTAGTCTAAGGTCTGACAAGAGTGGGAAGAGTTGTTTATCTATTAGAAGTAACCTTAAAGAGAAGAAGAGAGTGGCAGAAGAAGCCAAATTAGAAATGCAGGCCCTGAAAGAAAGACAGGAACTACAGCGTGAATTGGAAGAAGTTGAAAAGGGTAAAGCAGAGTTAAGCAGAAAAATGGAGCTGTTGAATGCCAAAACTAAAATGAAGCATGCTGAAATCGACTTACTGATAGAACAAAGTGAGGAGAATGGAGAGAAAGATGGGATGAACGAGTATTTAAAAGAACATTTGTCACAATCTGTGAAAGTTAGTGCCACGCCCATCTCAGAACCCCAGCCAATGGGTGGGAAGGAGAAAATGCCAACACCATCAGTACTCGAGTTTACTCAACCTCCACTCCCATCATTAGCGGGTCTAAATTATGTACAATCAGAACCAGCAATTATGTCTTCCATGTCAAGTGTAGTAACAGTAGCAACTGGTGAAGCAAACTCAGGCGGTTTAACTACCCTCACTTCGTCCCATTGCACCGAGTCCAGCGCGGCTGTCAGTTCTACACCTCATTTTCATCTGTCAAAGACAACACCGGTACCTGCTACCACGTCGCAGCCTTTATACACATTTGCTAGCTCGTCACCAATGAAGGCACAGTCAATGTCAGGAATGTCTATGTGGCCTTGTGGTCCACGAACTGTAGGTTTGGATGCATCAGCATCTGAATTCTATCCTGTAACAACTCCACAGCGAAGCTCATCGACATACCCTTCATCTCCGTTACCTGAGCAGCAAATTGGTCTGCAATCTCAGCTGCAGTGCGACGCTTGGGTAACTGTTGCCCAGGCAATCAAGCAAGGGCCATCCTTACCAAAAGTGGAGTTAATGAAGTTCAGTGGGGATCCCCTGGAGTACGTGGAGTTTGCTACAAACTTTAGAGACAATATTGAAAGCCAGGTATCAGATGAGTCTCAGAAACTTACGCGCCTTCTGGCACAGTGTTCCGGAAAGGCTAAAGAAGCAATTAGAAGCTGTGTAAATTTAACAGTGGGTCACAGATACTCTGAGGCATGGAGAACTCTTCGTGAGAACTTTGGCCAACCCCACATGATAGTAGAGGCCCACATGAAGAAACTGAGAGAAATCCAAGTGCGGAAAGCTGATGCACCAACTCTCATGGAGCTTGTTAGGAGACTGGAGGATGCCAGAAGGGTCCTGGCTAGTATGGGCCATAGCTACGCAAGCCGCTTGGACAACGAAGATGTGATAATTGCACTGATGAGAAAGCTTCCTGATGAGAGTCTGAAAAGAAAGTGGGTCGATAAAGCAGGAGACCTTATCAAGCGCAAAGGCCGAGTCGAATACGCAGACTTTGTTGAATTTGTTCGAAGAGCCGCTGAACGTATCAACAACAGATATGGGCAAGAGCTCAGATCCTCTTCATCCGGCGAAAGAGAGAGAAAGGAATCAAGCAAGACAAAGTCAGATTGGCACTCCAGGGTTACAAGCTTCGCAACTCGAAGTGGTCAGAATCGTCAAAGTCTAAACGCGCCACCAAAAGTTCCTTGGAAGTGTGCTCAGTGTTCTGGACCACACAACATTTGGAGATGCCGAGTATTCAGAAGCTCCACCTTAAGTGACCGCCTAAAGACCGTACAACAGCACGGACTTTGTAGAATATGTCTTGATGGAGGACATAGTGCAAGATTCTGTAAGAAAGGGTTCACCTGCAGAATATCAGGATGCGGAAAGGATCACCACTACCTGTTACATCCTGCACCGGAGAATGGTGATGAGAACAGCCCCAGCGTTAACGGTCGTAACACACCAGAAAGAGCCAAAGGAAGTGACAGTGCACAGACGCCCGATGCCCAAGCTCGCAATCCAGTATTGGCAAGTGTAAAAGAACCGAATCCAGTTGCCTCCAATACAGTGTGTAGTTCCACGTCAGCGATTCCCAGTGATCCTCTTGCAGTTGGTGCAGTCAAAGCAAATCGACCTAGAGTATGCTTTAAAGTCGTACCAGTCAAGATTAGATGTCAGGGAGGTACCGGACAGATCACTACACATGCATTTCTGGACAGTGGATCGGACGCGACGTTCTGTCTAGATAGTCTAGTGCAAGAGTTAGGCTTAACAGATATGAAGCCAACCAGCTATACAATGACCACAGCCAATTGTGAGGAGCAAAGATCCGGTCATGAAATCCAGCTGAACATCGAGTCTTTTGAAGGAGGTGCAAAGTTTCGACTTGACAATGTTTTGACTACGAACAATCTTCCTGTTACACCGCGACACATAGCAACTAATGAGGACATAAAGCAATGGTCTCATCTTAGTGACATCAGTTTACCCGAAACAGGAGATAAGAAAGTGACAATTCTGATAGGCAGTGATCGTCCGGACCTAATTGACAAACAGTTAGACAGAAGAGAAGGTGGTCAGGGAGAACCTATTGCAGTGAAAACACCACTTGGATGGACCGTCCACGGCCCTATTGGAGAATTTGCTGAAGATACTGTCCATGTGAACTTTACTCGTACCGGCCAAGATAGTCTGAATGCCCAGCTAGAACGCATGTACAATGAAGAGTTCAGTGAAGCTAATGCTGATGTTGAAGAGGGCATGTCAGTTGAAGACCGCAGAGCGCTAGAAATTATGGATCGGTCAGCGACCTTAGTGAACGGGCACTATCAGCTTAAACTTCCCTTCCGTCAGGACTCCCCGAACTTTCCAGATAGTCTGCCAACAGCCGAAAGGAGGTTAAGGTGGTTGGAAGGAAAGATGCGAAAGGATCCAGTGTTCCGTAGCAAGTACAGCAGTGTTGTAGACAAATACCAGACCGAGGGAGCATCAAGACAGGTACCTGATGACGAGGTCCCTAGGCTCAAGCCACTGTGGTATCTTCCACATCACGCAGTGTGGCATCCCAGAAAACCAGAAGAACCGCGAGTGGTGTTCGATTGTGCTTCAACGAGTGGTGGAACGTCGTTGAATGAGCAACTATTACGCGGGCCTGAAAATACCAGCACCTTGATCGGAGTAATCCTGAGATTCCGAGTAGATGATATTGCAGTCACAGCAGATGTAAAAAGGATGTTTCACCAGGTTTACGTAGCGCCAGAGGATCGTGGAGCGCTCTGTTACCTGTGGTGGCCAAATGGTGACCTGTCAAAGGATCCGAAGACTTACCAGATGCTTGTACACATTTTTGGAGCGAAGTCTTCACCGAGCGTAGCAGGATACGCCCTTAGGAAGACAGCTAAGGACAACGAGCGAGATTTCTCTCAAGAAGCGGTTGAAGCTGTGTTAAGAGATTTCTACGTAGACGATTTGCTTAAGTCATTTGCTGATTCGGAACGTGCCGTAGGCATTAGTAAACAGCTACAGGAGTTGCTTGCGAGAGGAGGCTTCGAACTGACAAAGTGGATTTCGAACTCTCGCAGCGTGCTATCAGCATTCCCAGTAGAAGAACGGGCACCGCACATCAAGAATTTGGATTTGAAATCAGAAAGTTTACCAATGGATAGAGCTCTAGGAATCCACTGGAACGTAGAGCATGACACGATCGACTTTGTTGTGAGCAACAAGGAGCAGCCAGAGAATCGAAAGGGTGTCCTGTCATCTATCGTAACTGTATACGACCCGCTTGGATTTGCTAGTCCCCTACTCCTACCTGGAAGAGAAATAAACCAGGAACTGTGCAAACGAAAGTTTGATTGGAATGAGAATCTCCCAGAAGAATTGTGCGCCCGTTGGAGGAAGTGGAGACTAGGACTTGTTAGTTTGCAGGGATTCAGCATTCCCCGATGTTACAAGCCTAGCAACTTTGGTGAGGTTAAACGAGCAGAGCTTCACCATTTCGCCGATGCGTCCCAAGAGCACGGTTATGGAACAGTCTCTTATTTACGTCTCGTCAACAGTGAAGGGCAAATCCATTGCAGTTTTGTCATGGGCAAATCCCGCGTGAAACCTCTAAAGAGTGTTGTAACTGTGCCAAAGCTAGAGTTGACAGCAGCTACCTTAGCAACGAAAATTAACAAGGTCGTAATGAAAGAATTGGAAGGAAGGCTGAAGATTGACACTGTTACTTACTGGACTGACTCCATGATAGTTCTAAAGTACATTGCCAATGAAGTGCGAAGATTTGTCACCTTTGTCGCGAATCGAGTCGCTGTCATACGTCAAGAGTCAGAACCAAGGCAGTGGCGGCATGTGCCTTCAGAGCTCAATCCCGCAGATTATGCTTCCCGAGGGATCAAGGCCTCGGAGACCAAGAAACTAGAGAGGTGGCGACGCGGTCCTGAATTCCTGTGGACAGAGGTTGAAGAATGGCCCCTACAGCCTCCAGAAGTTTCCGAAAATCTTCTAGACACTGATGAAGGTGTGAAACGAGAAAAAGTGACAGTGGGAACAACTGTAGTACAGTCAGATTTTTGGAACGCCTTGTTCCAGCGATATTCAGCATGGGATCGTCTACGAAGAATAGTTGCATGGCTAATGAGAGCACTTCATAGACCAATGCAATCCCAGTCCCAGATTGGAATGAACCGAAGCTTGAAGTGTAGTCCTAAACCCTTGTCAGTCCAAGATGTGGACAAAGCAGAGAAGAAAATTGTGAAGTTCGTCCAGAAACAGTCGTTCGCCAATGAGAAAGATGAGGCAGCGACAAGAAGCAGACTTGCCGGACTCAAACCATTTGAAGATGAAGGAATTCTTCGTGTTGGTGGACGATTGAATCACTCAGATTTGCAGTACGAGGCAAAACACCCGATGATACTACCAGCAAAACACCCTGTGGTAGAGTTGATTATTCGTCATTATCATCACTTGAATGGACATGTGGGAACCTATCAAGTTTTGGCTGAAATTAGGCAGCGCTTCTGGATTGTGAAAGCAGTTTCCACAATAAAGCAGGTTCTCAGCAAGTGTCACGTGTGCAAACGTCAGAATGCCAAATTAGGAGAGCAAATAACTGCGCCGCTTCCAGTTGTTCGAGTGTCGTCAGACAGTTATAGGATCATCTATCCATTTGCAGCTGTAGGATTGGATTACTTCGGACCACTCTACGTGAAGCTGGGACCCAACACAAGATCAAAGAGAGATCCATCCCTAAACAAACGTTACGGATGTATTTTCACCTGTTTAAGATATCGAGCCGTTCACATAGAATTGGTTGACGACCTGTCCACTGATAGTTTCATTAATGCAGTTTTGCGCTTTGTTGGTAGAAGAGGACCTCCAAAGATTGTCTACAGTGACAACGGCACCAATTTCAGAGGAGCTGAGTTGGACGTCGTTAACGCCTTGAAAGTGTGGGATCAAGAGAAAATTCAGTCCACGTTGACTCAAAGAGGAATCGAGTGGAAGTTTAACCCACCCGCAGCAAGCCACCAAGGCGGCGTATGGGAGAGACTGATACGTTCTACCAGAAGAATCCTACACTCAATGGTAGGAGAACGCCTCGTAAATGAAGAGACTTTAAGGACATTCCTCGTTGAGGTAGAGAAGATTTTGAACGACAGACCAATCACGCCTGTCTCCAGTGATCCGCAAGATTTAGAAGCATTGACGCCCAACCATATACTTCTGTTACGTCGAAACCCGTCTTCATCTCCAGATGTGTTTGAAGAATCAGATAGATTCAAAGCAAGATGGAAGCACGTTCATCTTCTTGCGAGTGAGTTTTGGCAGAGGTGGACGAAAGAATACCTACCGACACTACAAGAACGCCAAAAGTGGTTGCAACCCAAGCCGAACTTCAAAGTAGGGGATTTGGTGCTGTTATCAGACAAGAATGCGCCTCGTGGACAGTGGCCTAAAGCCTTGGTTGAGCAAACATTTCCAGACAGCGAAGGCATGGTGCGCCAAGTTGTTGTCAGAACAGCAGACGGAGTCTACCGAAGAGATGTCCGAAAGCTCTGTTTGTTGGAAGAGCAATTACTTAGTGGCCTTGAACAGCGACCGGAGCCTGTCAGAGATAGCCGCTAAATGTGCAGTGTCCAGGAGATCAGTTACATTGAGGAACAATTCTGACATTACCAGTTCGGAAAATGCAGGAAAGACACTAAGAAGTGTTCAAACTGATTCAAGAGTTTAAGTTGTTTACGGAACTTTCATGAGACTTTGTACTGATCAATAGGTCCCAACTAGGTTTTGTCTGTTCAGTACAAGTTTGCGTTACGATAGAAAGACTCCCCAGTCGTCTTTCGGGGGGGAGCGTGTACGGGACAGAAAGTGACTCATAAATGACGTTGCCAGTGGTCTCCCGTGACCGCAGGCCTAGAATGTGGCGGACGCGTTTTCTCACGGTGAGAAGCACATGTTATGGAGTCGTGTAAACTAGTTTCTATTTCGTAGAAGTTCCTTTTGTTATTATCAGGCACAATACTTGTAAGTATCCGATATTTTTGTCGGTTTTTCAGTCGCCAGTTATGTCACTTCGTTCAACTGTGCAATATAGTCATCGTTTATTGTTTTGCTTTCAGCGAATCTTTCACGTTCAAGTTTGTGAATGAATACGAATTATGTGACCTGGATACGGTGAATTAAAGTTAATAAAGTAGCGATGTTAGAGTGGACGCTACAGCATACATGCACATTACTGCTACAATATACATATTTAATACCGAGTGACCGTGAAGGCATACATGCACATTACTGCTACAATATACATATTTAATACCGAGTGACCATGAAGGCATACATGCACATTACTGCTATCATACATATTTAATACCGAGTGACCGTGAAGGAATACATGCACATTACTGCTATCATACATATTTAATACCGAGTGACCGTGAAGGAATACATGCACATTACTGCTATCATACATATTTAATACCGAGTGACCGTGAAGGCATACATGCACATTACTGCTACAATATACATATTTAATACCAAGTGACCGTGAAGGCATACATGCACATTACTGCTACAATATACATATTTAATACCACGTGACCGTGAAGGCATACATGCACATTACTGCTACAATATACATATTTAATACCGAGTGACCGTGAAGGGATACATGCACATTACTGCTACAATATAAATATTTAATACCACGTGACCGTGAAGGCATACATGCACATTACTGCTACAATATACATATTTAATACCGAGTGACAGTGAAGGAATACATGCACATTACTGCTACAATATACATATTTAATACCGAGTGACAGTGAAGGCATACATGCACATTACTGCTACAATATACATATTTAATACCGAGTGACAGTGAAGGCATACATGCACATTACTGCTACAATATACATATTTGATACCGAGTGACCGTGAAAGCATACATGCACATTACTGCTACAATATACATATTTAATACCACGTGACCGTGAAGGAATACATGCACATTACTGCTACAGTATACATATTTAATACCACGTGACCGTGAAGGAATACATGCACATTACTGCTACAATATACATATTTAATACCGAGTGACCGTGAAGGCATACATGCACATTACTGCTACAATATACATATTTAATACCGAGTGACCGTGAAGGAATACATGCACATTACTGCTACAATATACATATTTAATACCGAGTGACCGTGAAGGCATACATGCACATTACTGCTACAATATACATATTTAATACCACGTGACCGTGAAGGAATACATGCACATTACTGCTACAATATACATATTTAATACCAAGTGACCGTGAAGGAATACATGCACATTACTGCTATCATATACATATTTAATACCACGTGACCGTGAAGGCATACATGCACATTACTGCTACAATATACATATTTAATACCAAGTGACCGTGAAGGCATACATGCACATTACTGCTACAATATACATATTTAATACCAAGTGACCGTGAAGGAATACATGCACATTACTGCTACAATATACATATTTAATACCGAGTGACCGTGAAGGCATACATGCACATTACTGCTATCATATACATATTTAATACCACATGACCGTGAAGGCATACATGCACATTACTGCTACAATATACATATTTAATACCGAGTGACCGTGAAGGAATACATGCACATTACTGCTACAATATACATATTTAATACCGAGTGACCGTGAAGGAATACATGCACATTACTGCTACAATATACATATTTAAAACCGAGTGACCGTGAAGGAATACATGCACATTACTGCTACAATATACATATTTATAGTGTAATTAAGCTTACTTTCCTTGGAGGACATTTCAATAGCTACATTATGTTTTAATTATTTTAAGTTTGTTATCCATCGTAGAAAAAAAACTTTCGAAAACGCATTAAATAACCCCTGTCTAATGTTTTTTACAAGTGTGCTGTTAACTTCAACTTCAACTTCAACTTTATTACTTCCATCACTACTTAATATAATAAATAATATAAATATTCTCAATAACAAGCTTTAAAATCAAAAGTGATGAGGAGTCTGTAGAAAAGCAGAAATGCTTGAAGTAATAGACCCCCTTCAACGGTCATTACATAACAACCTTAGGTTGAATGCTTGTTTTACAATGAAATTGAAGATAACAATAATGATAAACATTGTAGAAGCAATAAAGAGTGAAAAATTTGTTTACTGCAGAATTATTTGCCACTACTGTCATTGTCCTGCTTTGATAGAATTTTTTGCTTGATACAGTCTTTTTGTCAATGCTGTACCATATTTTTGGACCCTTAAATGACAGGGAATACTGCCCTAGCCTGGATGATTTCTGAAGGGGAATATGACAGTTACATGTACTGTATGTCTATGACGTGTTCCGTAACTATGTACCATGTGATTTGATTTAAACAATTGCTTTAATTTATGTGACATCTGCCCTGAATAATACTTAAACATTAGAATTGAAATTTCCAATTCATTTATTTGATCTACCTTAAGGAGCTTTAATTCTTTAACAATTTCAGCCGTACTTTCCCCTTATCCAACTTTAGCTATAATTCTTACTGCCCTTTTCTGTAGAGTTACAATCCTATTTAATTTGGAAGGATAATTGTTAGCCCAAACAATATTGCCATAGTGAATGTAAGGATATACATGTACTAAAGTATAATATAGGCTTTTAATAGCATCTGTGAACAAATAATAGCTTAGTTTATGCATGACCCCAATAGTTTTGGAAATTTTTGAGGTTACGAGATTTATATGCCTCATCCATGTTAAGTTTTCATCAATAACTACTCCTAAAAACTTACAGTCCTTTACCCTATTTGTTATATTTCCATCTATTTTAATGTTCATATTTTGATTCAATATCTTTTTTCTGTTAATAATTAGAATTAGTTAATTAAGTAATAGGCTTACTTACAGTGGACTTTTGACAATTTTGTTAAAAGAATAATATATATTTTTTGTAAAATAAACACTATTTAGGCTGTTTTTCTTGTCACTCTGAATTATATAAGCTTGTATTCTTTTGATCTTTACAACATACACAACCACACATGTAAAACTTGACATGCAGATCATTTTTGCAAGGCATACTATCACAGACCTGAATTTTATAATTGTTACTGACTTGCATTGCTCAGAGTTGTTTAAAATCAGTTTTGTCATGTGTAAGTCGTAGAGGCCAAATTTATCACATTTGTTTGAAAAAATTCCTTTCACTTTGTTTCGACCTGGGCCTAGAAGAAATTAATATTCCCTGAGCAAAGTCAAATGTCACTTACTGATTTCAATACCGGGTAAGCATATTTAAAGATCTTCAATTGTACTTTTTTCAAAAGAGATTTCTAATTTTGTTCCAGTTCTATTTTAATAAATGGCAACAGCATGATTTACATGTTTTTCCACAATTAATACACAAATATCATTTATGTTTATTTTGCACCTCAGTTACAAATATTCCCAAAATTTTTTAAACCCTGGTCAATATTCATGTCAGAATTAACTTTAATAATCACTCATTTTTTGTTTGGACACTTGTATTAATATTATTTATTAAACTCTATCTCTAAAATACGAACATGAATGCAGGAATAGGGATAAAGAGTAAACTTTTTTTTGAATTATATTCCAGTATTGTAAAGTTTTAAATTTTCCTTTAATGTTCATCTCTATGTCAGCTGTAATAAAATTAACTTTGAAGTAGGATATTTCTGTAGATTAGAAGAAGCTAATGCAGATTGAAGTTAATAATGAACATAAAGCACTCACATATATTAGCCCTTGTATTAATATTATATTTTCATTTACCAAACTAAGAGCAGTCCCACTCTTCGAGGCTTCTGTGCTCTGGTCACAGTCAAATTCTTACACGTTCTTAATTTGTCAGCTGACAAACCCGGCACTCTCAAGTATATACAGTGTATCAGCACATGAATCCAAAATTAGTGAATTTCATTTGTAGAGAAGTAAAATTAATTGTATAGTCTCTTGCACCATGGTTTTATCTTCTACAATAATCATTAACATTGACAATAAATATTACAAAAAATCAATAACTAAAAAATCCATGTTCCTGATATGGTTTTTAAGCATTTCACTGCAGCCTAGCAACAATAATTTGTTGTTAATTATTTTTATTTTTGTTTCATCCATTCTACAGCAGTACTTTAAATGTTGCCGATTAGTTAATGAACATTCAAAATAATTTCCACTTATTTAGGAGAGTTTCACGTACCCCTCTGAGGCTGCATTTCGACCTACATGTAATCTCGTCAATTGATATCTCACTGAATTTTATATTTTCCCTAATTAATTTCAGTTCAATTTTTAAATTAGATCCACTCATTCTTTAAAACCAGGGCTTCTCAGCTTAGCTGCAGTTCCTCTCAAATTTGATGAATATAATCTTTTCCAAGTTTCTGAAGTTTTTTTCAGCCAAGTCAAAAATTAAAGTACAACAAAAATGTCTGCCATAATTTGGATTTCTGATACAAACACTCACTGTCTGTATTTTGCACAAGTTTGACCCATGCACTATCAAAATGGCAGCAACCACTGTGAAACAAAAACAAAAAACTTTTAAATATTAATGCTTATAATATAAGTTTAAAAAAGTCAAAAAATAATGTTATACCTTTAATGTCTTTTTCTCTGCAGGTCTTGGTAATATGAACTTTAAATGTCTCAGTCTAAGGAGATGTTAATTACTCAGTGGAGCTCTAGGAACATCATTACACTGTAGTGAGTCAAATATTAAATGTTCTTTTACTGTTGGCATTTCAAACCAATAATATCTCATAATTTTTTAAGATGAATGATTTATTGCAGTTGAACCTCTATTAAGTGTCCCAGTCTGTTAAATGAGGGCAGTAGTTATCAAAGTCCCAAAATTTATAATCTAGAGTAATATACTGTAAATAGAACCCCTATTAAGCAACCACGCCTATTCAGGACATTTGCACTCATTCGTTATGCACATCCTTACTACACACGCAATTCATTTTGCAATGTCATACTACATCATGCATGAGCACTCGTGTAAGACAATACGGTGTATCTCTTAAGCACATAACAGGCTGGTAGTTGTTGTGTTAATTTTCCTTAGATTTAACTTGCTTGGAAGGTGGGTGACCCCAACAGATTGCGAAAAAATGAATAAAAATATCAATGTAGGAATTTTAGATGGTCTATTTTTCTACCTGCCAATATCAAATCCAACCAACTTGAGGCTGTTTGAGTTTGCAAATGCTTGTAGTTTAAAAATTAGCTTTCCTTTTAAGGGACATCACTGGTTGAATGAATTTTCTTAACAGACCAACAGATATAAAATTTGACCTAAAGAGTTGCATTTCAGAGATTCATTTACAATATTTTTAGACTATTGGGGCCATTTACAGTATCGTAAGCGAAGTCGGTTATCCCCCATTTTTTTTTTTTTTTGCATTAAATTTTTTCACATGAGGAATTCATTACCTACAGAATCAAAATTATTCTTTTTATTTTATAATAGTAGGTGTCCCCAATTAGCTCTATGAGCTAAACCCCAATTAGCTCTATGAGCTAAATACATAGACACGGTAATAAAGATTGTATTATTTATTATTATTATTAGTCACAAACTTTGTTTGGGACTCTTTTGTTGTTCTTTAGAGTACATGAACTTCGAAATTACCAGCTTGGAATTACAGTTTGAACACAGGCTGTATTATGTTCAACAGTTGTGACAAGCCTCCAACTAGTCTATCAAAAATGTTATATTCAAATGGGCATGAATTGACATTTATGCTGTGCATTATGTTAATTTCTGACAAAATCCCTATTAAGGAGATCATGCAAGTGGCCATATTACCCAAGCAGCCACTTGTGAGTTCCTAGAGGACATAGGGCCTCTTTATAGCGGTTCAACTGTAACTTCAGTTACATAAAAGTATCACATGTATACCTACATTTTGTTGCCTTTTTCCAACGTTGCACTGTAAAGTGCATATTATGTCATCAACAAAAATTTAAATAGTCAGAAACGATGTGTGGTTTTAACTTTTTGTTGTAATTAATTATAAGCTTTAATTGAGTTAAATGGCGATGAAATGTTTAAGGGTTATAATTACTAGATGATTTATTTCAATTTGTTGGCTTTTCCTTTTTTTACTTCAATAATTTTGATTTTTAAAATAAATTCTTGCTGGTCTGCCAAACACTTCTGATAGTGATCGAGGTAATTAATTGGGGTGCAAGTTACTGGTTTACAATACCAGGTTTTTGAATAGCTAAGGAATTAGCTAAATGTTAGAAAGACAAGAGTGTGAAAGACAGAATATACATGTCAAGTATGACTAGAGTATAATTTCCGAGAATACATGTAAAAGCCAATCAGAATAGACTAATTGGCTCAATTATTAACTACATGTAGGTCAATTATTAATCAGTAATGAAATTTGCATGAATGGGCCTTTTTGCACTCAGGCTCAATAATTTTCATGAATAGTTGACCAGTACAAATCTGTAATGGTACAGTATAAACATTTTATTGTGTAAGTTTGGTTTTAATAATTATTATATGCATGATGTATTATTCGTTTTAAACGCTGACAGTAAAATTTCTTACTGATCAAACTGTTAACTGGAACATTTTGGATTCGCATAGAGAGGACTGCATGTGGCCATTACATAGTTTAATTGTGACCTTATAAATAATAATGCTGGGCTTGTATACCCACACTTAAACGATTTAAATATACAGTGCAAGTATTGTTATAAGTGAACTATAAGTTATTATAAGTGAACTATTAGCTGTAGAACTGTGGCTTTTTTAGCCAAAAGAACTTTGAGACCATATAATTATGATCTCATTAATCTCTTGACTGACCATATAACCAGTCTTTAATTTACTCTGGAGAGTATTCAAGAATTACATAAGATTTGTACTATTAGGTTTAAGTTTTATAATATTGTTGGGGTAATTTAACTAACCCACCCTTTAATGTCCAAAATCAACTGGTGGTGGGGTGAGATGGGTGTATGTGGAGCATTCAACTTTTCTGAAGAATTTTTGTTCAATCTCCATCCTAGAACCAAAAATGTAACTTAAATCAGATGAAAATCCCATCATCCTGGATAAATTATATCCCTTTTTATTTGAATATTTTGCAACAAAGTTTTGTCATCTCTTGTTAACCAAATATTCAAATGTCCCCACCCTGGGGCTCAGACTTCAAGACAAATTGCTGACATTGTAAATGACAATAGAGTTTGAATGATCCACATCCTTATTTTTATTCTGCCCTCTTCCTCCCCTTCTTGGGAATTGATAAGTGGACTAGTGTGTTATGGATAGCATTCTGATAAGGAGTGTGGGGTGTGGTGTGTGGCATGTGGGGTGTGGGGTGTGGGGTGTGGGGTGTGGGGTGTGGTTGTGCCATGTTGAAGTGACAGGGTGGTTATCCTATTGGATCAGAGTCATGTCTACAAAACCAGATTCAGACACCTTGTTTTCTGATTAGCATCCCTCTCACTTTTATATGTGATCCCTCCTCTTGAGTTTAACAGGAGGTTATGTAAATACAGTTATTACTTGCTTATTTTATGTTAACATGGCCTGATGTCAAAGGATTTTGTGAGAACTGATTGAAAAGTTTTCACTTGTTTTTTTTTTTTTTTGCAAGTTCTTCCAGACTCACTGTGGTATTTGCAGCAGGCTATGTAAGCATACAAAGTCATGTGTGTATTTTTCTAAGTATGATTTTAATGTACTCTAATGTTATGATTTAATTCACAGTGTGATAGAGTACATGTATATCATTAAACCACGGTGTCCTTTTATATAACAAACCCTGGTCTTTATAGAAGTACGTAATCTTTTTTCATAATCTCATTTATATGCAAAATAGAATTTTGACAATAAAACTGTCCTTAGAATTATCAACAATAAAAACTGTGAAAATACTTGTTAATAGTTTCTTTTGGTACCCCTAGTGTTAAAATAAAATTGGGACCACAGCCCTTACTAATAGATTATGCATACCTTTCAGTAGCCCTTACTAATAGATTCTCAGGAACCTCTCAGTAGCCCTTACTTATAGATTCTGCATACCTTTCAGTAGCCCTTACTAATAGATTCTGGTACCTTTCAGCAGCCCTTACTAATAGATTCTGGTACCTTTAAGTAGCCCTTACTAATAGATTCTGGTACCTTTCAGTAGCCCTTACTAATAGATTCTGGTACCTTTCAGCAGCCCTTACTAATAGATTCTGGTACCTTTCAGTAGCCCTTACTAATAGATTCTGGTACCTTTCAGCAGCCCTTACTAATAGATTCTGGTACCTTTCAGTAGTCCTTACTAATAGATTCTGGTACCTTTCAGTAGTCCTTACTAATAGATTCTGGTACCTTTCATTAGCCCTTACTAATAGATTCTGGTACCTTTCAGTAGCCTGCGCGCAGACTTCTTCTATTTCAGTTTGCTTCACACGGGGAGCAAGGACATCTGGGATGGCTGCATGCAGGCTACCTGCACGCCCCCCTGGGGGGGGGGGGGGGCGCTCTGCAAATTACATGAGAGTACTCCCCGGGGGCTGCGCGCAGGCTACCTTTTAGGGGTTGTTTTCAAAATATTCGATGAGCATCTCCTCCCCTCCCCTCCTGGGAGAGGAACAATTGTCAAAATATTGTTTTCTTATCAGATTGATAAATCGCTCAGTAATAGATTTTTTTATTGTTGTCCCTTGATCTTTTTAATACAAGCACAAAAACTGGATATTTTTTTCTGCCCGGTCTTACATTTGGTTACTTTCCTCAAGTTGATTTTTTTAAGGGATCTCTAAATACAAATAAAGCGATTTCTTGGACGGGTTAATATGTTTTTTAATAATCAGCAATGTGCAGTGTAAGATGCCGGGTCACGAGCAAGTCACGCAAGAAAATGCTCAATTTCCGGTTCAGTTTTTAGAAAATATTTTTGTCATTCATATAATCTGACGTCTTTTTAGGGAATGAAATAATACGTTTACTAACTTTGATTAATAAATTCTGATAAAGTAACTTGATTTTAGAGACATTAAAATGAAAGAAGTGCCAATCTGACAGCGCATCTGATGAATGTTCTGAGAATGGAACAAAAATAGACTTTCTTAGAAAAGCGGAAACACTGCTCATTGTATTACGTCATCTGAGGCCATCAGGGGAATCCCCGAATTGAATACAGTTCACAGAAGGATTGATATAGAAGTTACAGACTGATTCTCGTGAATAAAGTTTTAAAAGGTTGTTAAAAACGTTATCGTACACTATTTGGCTCACTGAAATAGATGTACCGAGAAGCTTTTATTGTTTCAAGCTGCTGTTACACGTAACAATTTTTCGTTTCACTTGATTATAAACCATTTCTACCGGAAACACGAACGATGCACGTAGGAGAGTATAGGCCCGGTTTAAACGTCGCATTTTACATGCGCCGAATCTAATACTAATTTAAGTCGACATGAATTAAAAAAGTTCGGCATTTGATTTAAACGTCGCATTTAATTGTGCCGAATTTAATTGCCGAGTGCGAGTGACATCTTTATTCCCAGACTCCGCTCTAACTTTCCCGCCAATATGGCTGACAAAGATAAGGAGCACATTTTGCGTTTCCGGCGTTTGTGCCTCTCAAACACCATTCGCGCTAACAGGAAACGGCGACTTATAATGCAGATGGTAGTGCATCACCTTCTAGCAAGAAGAAGACGGCTTCTGTATGTTTGTTCTCTTGTCATGCTTTTGCTATCGTAACGAGCTACACTTAGTTCTGCCTTCCAACCCGGTGTTTCCTCGTCTACTTCAAAAACAAAGCATCTCATACAAAAAAAAAATGACCACATGTCAAACATGTACACTTTGTTGAATTGCGAAGAGAAGCACGAACCACGCATATTAGTATCCTAGACAGCCGCCATATTGCTTTCTTAGACCCGCGATTCGCGATTCCCGCCGATTATCTGTGCGCATGTCATGTAGCATAAAACTGTGGAGTTGTCGGTAAAATATATTTAACATAATTTATGAATTCGATTCGGCACATGTAAAATGCGGCGTTTAAATCAACTGTCGAACCTCAGGCCCGGTTTAAACGTCGCATTTTACATGCGCCGAATCTAATACTAATTTAAGTCGACTTGAATTAAAAAAGTTCGGCATTTGATTTAACGTCGCATTTAATTGTGCCGAATTTAATTGGCGAGTGCGAGTGACATCTTTATTCCCAGACTCCGCTCTAAGTTTCCGCCAATATGGCTGACAAAGATAAGGAGCATATTTTGCGTTTGCGGCGTTTATGCCTTTCAAACACCATTCGCGCTAACAGGAAACGGCGACTTATAATGCAAATGGCAGTGCATCACCTGATAGCAAGAAGAAGACTTGAACTTGATCGAGAAGAGAAAGTGGTATTCGTTTCACTTTCCTGATCAAATTCTCGTTCATTGACTTCGTTCTCCATCTTCTCCCGAAAACAAGCTTCGCAACGAGCTACACTTCATCCTGCTTTCCAACCCGGTGTTTCCTCGTCTACTTCAAAAACATGCGCATCTCATACAAAAAAAAATGACCGCATGTCAAACATGTATACTTTGTTGGAGAGAAGCACGAACCACACATTCTAGTATCCGGCTCGACAGCCGCCATATTGCTTTCTTCCCGCCAATTTTCTGTGCGCATGTCATGTAGCATAAAACTGTGGAGTTATGGGTAAAATATAATTAACATAATTTATGAATTCGATTCGGCACGTGTAAAATGCGGCGTGTAAATCAACTGTCGTACCTCAGTCGCATATTCGACTGGATCAGTCGAATGTTCGACTGAACTCGCATTTAATACAAATCTGCCGAATTTAATTGATTTCAGCTCCACTACACAGTAAACAACATGATCAAAAACCATTAGGTTTATTTTGGCGGTTTCGGCCGAGCACCAGGAACTATAACAATACGTTATACTACAACCTCTTATTACATCCAAGTATGCGATACGTAACATGATACAGAGCTGAGCGACAGTTTACAAACATTGTACTGTCAGACGGAGGCCAGAAAAAACCTGCCGGAAAAAAACCCGCGGTGGGGAAAAAACTCGTCAGGAAATCTGGGTAGGAACCATGGCTCAAGCTCTAAATAGCCCATCCTACGAGGCTACACGAGGGACGACATACTTAAAAATAAAGTAAAATAAATAAATAAATAAAATAAAATAAAAATAACGTTAGCTAAACTGAGGTGTCGGCCTAGAATGATATCCCACGTGATATTCATCTCTTATATAGCCCTCCCTTATGCACGTGCTCATTCCACTGAGCTAGCCCCAGTCCCCACTGTTCTCGTGCCGCAGAAATATTTCATTTCCGGCTAATTCGTATCCACTCAAACGCCAGAAATTCCATATTTAAACGTCGCATTTTACATGCACTTAATTCGGCAATTAGATTCGGCGCATGTAAAATGCGGGCCTCAGTCGCATATTCGACTGGATCAGTCGAATATTCGACTGAACTCGCATTTAATACAAATCTGCCGAATTTAATTGATTTAAACGTCGCATTTTACATGCACTTAATTCGGCAATTAGATTCGGTGCATGTAAAATGCGACGTTTAAACCGGGCCTAAGAGCGGTTCTAAAATTCGGCCGAATTTTTATATCTCAAGTTACTGTTGTTTGCAATTTTGCCAGTAAATAATACACCACTTTATCACTTCTAAACGGTTTTATCACAAGTAGCGTCAAATGAAATGTTAATTAATACTTTACAAAGTAAGTAATTGTCTTCTATAAACACATTTGTTTTAGAGCAGTTTTCAATTGAGTGTCGAAAGTAATTACACAATTGCTTTGGTTTTGCATTGCTACGCTTTGTGATTGGCTAAAAAATCTCGCGCCACTTTCTCGACCAATCAGAAGTAAAACCAAAACCAATCGTGACTTGCTCGCACGCGTTTTCCCGCGCTTAGCGCCGCCGACATGTAATTGCTTCGAGTTCTGATTGGTTCATTGGATTGTTTACGACTGCTGTGATTGGTCAGAGTAATTACTTTGGTTTTGGTTTTACGACACTCAATTGAAAACTGCTCTAAAGAAGGTAAGTATTGTTCTCCTTAATAAGACTAATAGGGTAATAATAACCATTGTCGAACATTTCAACCAACCGGGACACTCAAGATCAACAACATCTCGACTCAAGATCAACAACATGTCGGTGTCAGTGATAAAGAAAGTCATGGGAGAGACTGCCACACGACAGAGAGAAGAAATGAGGCTAATCTTTCTACACAAGACCTTGGCGCCTCATGGAATTAACATTGACTTTAAATTCTAATTTTCCATGAGGTTACACTGGCTTCAAGTTTCATTCTCTGTCGCATTTATGCGCGCAAAGCGCGCGTTCGAATTCGCGTTTTATTTGAATATTTTTTAGCGTACACTCAACAAATTGTACGTGAGCAGGAGCGTTTGTCCCGTAAAAACTAACACAAACACTGATGAAGGGGTTATCCCCGAAACGTCTGACTGTCTTTGTCACAGTTTCTTTTTCGGCACTCAGTCTTAACTGAATTTCAATATTATCATTAACCGTGAGTGCCACGCAGCAAAAAAAAAAAAAAAAAAAAAAAAAAAAAAAATTCGTGCTTAATAATAACCATGTTTAAGCGGCTCATTTCACTTCTGACTATCTCCAAAGTGAGTACGGCTAATGGGTATTGAATGTTCTTTGCCCATTTGTGAGCAAGCCATTACAGTATTGGTACAGTACAGTACAGTACAGTACAGTGCAGTACAGTGCAGTGCAGTACAGTGCAGTGCAGTGCAGTGCAGTGCATTGCAGTGCAGTGCAGTGCAGTGCAGTGCAGTACAGTACAAGAATAAAATATCAGGGCTTCAGGGTTCATTAATATCTAATTCAGAGCTCCATGCGTATTACGGGAAAATTCCTGCTCTTCCTAACTTTAGTTTGTATTATAAACAGACAAAAAAATTACATTCACAGTGCTGCGAAATGCGTGAAACAATTCGGAGAGTATGTTTCTAGCAATACACGCAGTACGAATAGACCAATTTCGATATATTAAAATTCATACTTGGCTCCGAGGCTTAGGGGAATAAAACTAAAGAAACAAATTATTGAAATTATTCATCCCTGAACCTCGATGTGATTTTTTTGTTTTATTCCCCTAAGCCTCGGGGCCAAGTATGAATTTTAATATATCGGAATTGGTCTATTACCAAATTAATCTTAATAGATTTTTCCTTCTTAGAATCCCCTTAGCTTGTTAATCTGTGCGTTGCGATTAAAAAGAATATTTAAAGGACCCTGCAGTCACAATTTTCTTTGACGACCTCCGGGTAGGGAAACGTTTGGGCTCGATGCTTCACAGCAAACCTTTCTGGGCTGTCAGGAGCCCACACCTGACATTCCTACCCCACCCCTATTAGGATCTGACTGATCAAGGTTGTCCTACGAAAAACGAACACTTTGGGAGAAAATGCTTTTATTTTTCGTTCTGTTTTTCTTTTCGCTAAGTTTTGATGTTTCTCTGCATAGTAAGGTCTATTGCCTTTAATAATAGAAGTTCTTGTCCAGTTACTGAGCAAAGAACGACTGCTCAGTTTTAACATCAATGACAAGACCAGTCAATAATCAGGGGCCGGATTCACGAAATCCTACCTAAGATATATCCTAAAATATAACTTGGGATGAAATTTAGGAGCTTCCTACTGATACGGTCCTAAGTTAATTAGTCCCGGAAAATTTTCGATTGCCGTAGATAAGCCAATCAAATGTTCTCAGATCGTGGTTATATATAATAATTATCGCAAATTTGAATAGTAACTGAGTTCGTTGATTTGCTTGCACCATGTCTGAAGCAAAGAAAGTCAAGAAAAGCTTCAGTAGAAGGACTGGAATATATGTCGCAAGAAAAGGTCATATTTAATTCATATAACAATGTTAACCCCCTAAAAAACAAACAAACAAAAAAACAAAAACAGGCTTAGATAAACATTGCCGAAGAAATCAGCGCAGTTTCTTGAAATTCCCGAAAATGTGGCATTAAAGGGGCGCTGCTCCAGAAAATGGTGAACTGTCCGTTATGATGCAATTAACATTATGTCAGATAGACTTAACATCCCATAATAGACCATTTTACAGTTGTGGGCTTAGTACCCTGGCCTTTGAGTGAAAGTGAGGCTGGAGTTGATTTTGTTTTGATACAAACCTTCCTGCTTTTCATATGTAAATCATGTTAGTTAGCATAAGAACAACATGATTTACATATGAAAAGAAGGAAGGTTTCTATCAAAACAAGGTCAACTTCAGCCTTATTTCCACACAATGACCAGGTTACTAAGTAGAAATATTCAGTTCCCTTATGCGCAGTGGAAGAACTTTTACAGTGTGACAATTCAAGAAAAACTATCCGTGAGCAGTACTTTACTGCTGTTATGTTCTTTCCATAAAATGGATTCGTTTGGTAAACTTTTATTTAGAGTGCCTTTGAGTGAAGTTATCAGTTCTTAGAATACTGAGGATATCGATAAATCCCGGATATTCCTATCAGAGAGTACTTCATGTATAAGGTATCTGAGAGTACTATTTTCATGTGTCCAACATATAGAGTCGTATATATGCAATAAAGATCAATATATGTCAGGTATTGCTTAATTACGGTCATATATTCAATCTATACCTAGGAGCTCTGTACTTCATATTTTAAAGGACCTTGTAGCGGTAAACCCCTTTTCTTCTTATTCCGCAATAAACTGCCAATCGAACACACCACGAGTGCATTCCATTGCATTCAATTGACCTCGACTTTAGAAAATAGTCAAACATGGGCGTTTTGGTTCTTTTAATTACATTTAACGTGAATAACTTTCTTCTACAAACTAAATTCAAATTAGCTGACGTAAAAATCCACTAAACAAGAAAATAAAATGAACGTTAATTCACAGCATATGTTTTTAAAAAAGCGAGAGCAGGTAGGTTCCATTTAAGCTCCAATAACGATCAGCATTGAATTTCTCCTTCTAAAATCAATGCTTTTAATCAACCAGAGATGTCATGAGAATTGAGGATATGATCACCCAAGATGAATTCTCTTGATATTTTAACAACTTCTCCCCACTAATGCTATGACAAACGTATGGGAAAAAAAGGAGAATTTGCATTTCGATATTGGTGTTAAACGGTAAACAAGGTGATATCCACCTTGTTTTAAACTCATTTTTTTTTCAAAAAAGTTAAAATGGTATCTGTTTCCTTCATCCTAAACATAACTACTTTAAGTATAAATAGTTTACTTAATAATAGCCTAATTTCGATATATTAAAATTCAACTTGAAACAAAAGACATCACTACGAGGCTTAGGGAAATAAACCACATAAATCCCTACTATCATTCCCCTAAGCCTCGTAGTGATGTTTTTTGTTTCAAGTTGAATTTTAATATATTGAAATTGGGCTATTCATTTAACTTGGAAAATCTTCTCTATAGTATGCCTTTTAGGTATATGCCCTATTATAAAGTCGCTATAGTCTAGTCTAATATATGCTCTATTGCATGGTCTCTATAGTATGTTCTCTATAGTATAGTCTAGTATATGTGCGCTCTATAGCATGGTCTCTATAGTATGGTCTAGTATATGCGCGCTCTGTAGCATGGTCTCTATACTAGTATCTTCTCTACAGTATGGTCTAGTATGTGCGCGCTCTATAGCATGGTCTCTATAGTATGTTCTCTATAGTATGGTCTAGTATATGCGCGTTCTATAGCATTGTCTTTCTAGCATGGCCTCTATAGTATAGTCTAGTATATACGCACTCTATAACATGGTCTCCATAGTAAGTTCTCTATAGTATAGTCTAGTATATGTGCGATGTATAGCATGGTCTCCATAGTAAGTTCTCTATAGTATAGTCTAGTATATGCGCGACCTATAGCATGGTCTCTATAGTATGTTTTTCCAGAGTATAGTCTAGTATATGCTCTATAGCAGGGCCGTGGTCAGACGAAAATTCTTACCGAGGCAATATTAAAAAAGAGAACACTTCTTTCAATTTTTTATGCACAACCTTTTACAGGAGAGATCCAATGCTTGTACAAGTATTCAAACTGAATTCTATTTTTACCAAGGCAAGTTCCTCGTATCGCCTCATGCTACAGCTACGGCCCTGTATAGTATGGCATGTTATTACTAAAAATGTTCTTCTACAGTTACTTTGTTTTATTCAAGCCATAGTTTTGAAGAGAACGCTTGATGCTTTTAACATCAATTACAAGACCAACCACAGCGCAAATTGTGATTATAAAAAATATAACCCAAAAGCTTATTTTAAGGTACTTTATCAACGAACGGCGGTCTTGTTCACCTCCCTGTCCGTTCGTGTAATCCTTTACTAATCTAACCCCTTTTCGTTTGCAAACCTTTTCCACGTTTTCTGCGATCGCTGGCCGTCCTACAAAGTAACAACAAGACTTTTTGTTAGCGGACTTGAGAGCTTTCTCGAAATCTATTCGACCATTGATGAGTTGGATTTGGGTGTCTGCTGCGCATGCGGTATCGGTGTCATCCTGTTTTTCCTCAGGACTAGTGACGTAAAATTGGAAAGTGATATTAACAGTGTTATTTTCTCTGATCTTTTTCAGGAGTTCGTCGATAGGTTTGCGTAAAAAGTGGTAAAATGCCTTGCAGCGGACTGAGTAAAAAATGTTGATGTTCATTTGTTTTTTTGTTTCGCTTCTGCTTTGGATATTTGGCTGTTCTCTGTGAGCCAGGCAGCTCAGAACATCCAAGAGATAGCCGCATCCAGATCCTGTTGCAAACAGAAGAAAGTGGGAAGGCCATTGCATCGCTTCTGATTCTTGAATGAGATGACACAGCTTCCAAACAGACGAACGATAAGGTCCCCATGTGTGCAAAGTCAACGTTTTCTCATCGGTGGCCAACCAGCTTGTCCAAGGCAGGCACAACTGCTCCTCGTCTTCCATTATCGACATAACAAAACCAATGTCCCAGGTCGAATCTTGCGATAAATTACTAAACGTCGTAAAAGGATGAGATCGTTGAGGTAACATTCCTGTGCTTTCCTTGACTTGTTGATGAAGATAGTAAACATCCCCAACGGAATGCTTGACGTTCTTATCTAGTTTGACGTACATGACTATGTACTCGTTGTTTCCGATGACTTCTTTCCGCACAATGTGACCGTGCTGATGCCGATAGAACCAAATGGAGAGCACTCGGTCCACACACCAGATGATGAGCATAGGCAGATTAAAGAAATGCGCCAGTCCGTGTGTGATCTTTCGAATGTTGTCAACAGCGTACCAGATTCCAGCAAACACGTGCAAGGTCATGGCCAACGAGTAGCTTCGTTGGTTAGCGTAATGTGATCTGCTCAGGGGAAAGATCAAGCAGAACAACACGATCATGAGCACGAAGCGGTATATCTCGTCCGAGGTGAGATGGACTCCAGTGTGGTCATTAAAGGTCCAACCCTGTACGGCTGCAGGATCCCAGAACTTTGACCAGTTCAAGTGACCTGGAGAGCTGCTGAAGTTAAACGTACTTGGTGGGTAGTATTTCAGTGCTGTGCCGTCAACGAGGGGTGGAACGAATATGACAAGGACGTGGGCAAGGGACGGAATGGCTATCAGGAAGATACCAGCGAATCTATGGATTCTCAAATGGATATCACGGATTCCATCCATTGTTAACCACCTTGGGGAGATCTCGCTTATGAAGTTTGGGAAGCACCACAGCATCGTGTAGAACATGAGATTCTGAGATGTAATAATGATACGCGCTGTGACCGCCCACACGATGTTGGTGATCGTCTCACCGATGTTAGTTCCCAAGAGGCGTCTTGGAAGCTTTCCTCCTCTTTTAAGAACGACGTCGCCTTTGAGAACAAAGTGATCAACCACACACAATGTTGTTACGACAAAGAAAACAATCCAAACCAAAGCCTCGTATGAGATGGAAAACCGCCTTTGATTGCGTCTGATGCCGGATGATCTCGGTTTCGATGGGGAGCGTGTTTGATTTTCAGGAATCTCCATGGAAAATATTTTAGAGGGAGGGGAAACTTTGTTTTTCCTTGAAGGCAGACGAACCTTTTTATGGCATTCTTCCATTTCCTGTTTATGAAAAAAAAATGAATTGCCGTTAGAACACAGTATCAGCTTTCAGCTCCATTAGTAACGGTACATTTTAGTGTGGATTAACATTTGGATAGTCAACACATTATTGCAATGAGCCAAGATCAATCTCCATGGATCGGACGCTGGGTAAGTTTGGTGTATTTCCTGACTCTAGATATGGAACATTACGTCATTTCTTCAGAAGAACAAGTTTGGAAAGTTATCGGTTGTTCAGTAATGCACCGGCTGCATGACTAATTGTCTCAAGAATGCTCTAATTAAAAGGAATACTTGCCGAAAACCAGTATTGTATTTTCAATGAAGTGATTCACAAACACTGTTGCCAAAAGATTTCAAAACGCGATTTCAGAATTGGCTTCCAAAGCACCTTTTCGCCCTTCAAAATGCGTATGCATCCCTTCAGTTAAACTTAATGTTATGTTGTAGCTATTTTGCAGCTATTTTAAGTCATCAAATGTATTAAGTATATTGTATTATACAAATTGAATAAAACAACTACAATAAATGACTCTAGATTAATAGAAGCGAAAGGAAGCAAAAATAATACGAAAATTCTCACCTTCAAATCATGGAAAAACTCTTGGTATTTGAAACCCATGTCGTCTGTGTATATGTCCATAATGACCTAAATTATAACATATTTGGGGTTTCAAATATATATATAATCAACGATAATCATTCAGCTTTTTTAAATAATCTTCAACACCCAGCAATTATTGTAGACATGCACCTATGTCACCAAACCCTTAACAAATTGATATTTGGAGCGATTTTCAATTGAGTGTCGTAAAACCCAACCAAGGTTATCAGTTTGGCTTATTTATAACAGACGCAGACAATCTAATGAACCAATCAGAAATCGAGAAAATACAGGAAGCCACGATTGGCTTTGGTTTTACTTCTGATTGGTTGATCAAATGGCGCGAGATTTTTAGCCAATAACAACACATAGCGATGTAAAACCAAACACAATCACTAAATTACTTTGGACACTCGATTGAAAACCGGCTCTATACTGATAAAGCATTAATACCACGGTAAGTTAGAGCGATTAATCTAGCTTAATTCTGGCGAGAAGTTCGTATACCTTATAGCCTACTCAGACCTTCTTTTGGCTCGCCACGCTCTTCTCACCAATGTAAGCGTAATACAAAGTTTCAATGTTAAATTATCATTAGGGTATTGATTTGGTTTTTATTATCCAACCGCCCAGATTACAGTATATAGTAAGTTTTTTTATTTAAAACTATTTAAAAGGACTATGTAACAGGTTGGGCGGTTCTGGTCAGCTGTGCTGCAATTTTGGAAAGTACATTCACTCATGCACAAATTCTTTGTTCAAATTAAAAGGATTATCGACTTTTCAAAGACCTCAAAAAAGAAAGAAACTTGAAACGTTAAGCCTACATTTTTCATATCGCAATCCATTTTCATTGTGGTCATCCATAGCCATAGACAGTTGTTAATAGTTTCAGTTCACTTATATAGTCATCCTTAGCAAAACTGGACCATTAGAAAAGGTTTCCTTAGATACTAATATAGTCATCCTTAGCAAAACTGGACCATTAGATAAGGTTTTCTTAGATACTAATATAGTCATCCTTAGCAAAATTGGACCATTAGATAAGGTTTCCTTAGATACTTATATAGTCATCCTTAGCAAAACTGGACCATTAGAAAAGGTTTCCTTAGATACTAATATAGTCATCCTTAGCAAAACTGGACCATTAGATAAGGTTTTCTTAGATACTAATATAGTCATCCTTAGCAAAACTGGACCATTAGATAAGGTTTTCTTAGATACTAATATAGTCATCCTTAGCAAAACTGGACCATTAGATAAGGTTTTCTTAGATACTAATATAGTCATCCTTAGCAAAACTGGACCATTAGATATAGGTTTCCTTAGATACTAATATAGTCATGCTTAGCAAAACTGGACCATTAGATAAGGTTTCCTTAGATACTAATATAGTCATCCTTAGTAAAACTGAACCATTAAATAAGGTTTCCTTAGATACTAATATAGTTATGTTTAGCAAAACTGGACCAGATAAGGTTTCCTTAGATACTAATATATATGTTTTGTGGCTTTTCAAAGTAATGTTCAACCTAATGACATAGCCCCTTTAATTTTAAGGACAAACGTGGACAATTCTGTCTTACCTTTAAATCCTCTTGATCAGTGACCTCACTCAGAAGCTGAAACAATTGTTCGCCGTCAAATGCGTCATCATCAGTTATATTGCTAACAATGAAAAAAAAATGACAAACCATTCGCATGTTCATTAGATGCACCCAACGTATGGTTTTAGCGGAAAGCTCTTGTCATCGTAATAAATTAGATTAAACTACAATTAGCTGCAAAATTGTTGAGACACTCTCACAAACTACACTCACGTTTATAAAAAATGATGCCTCGAAAAACAAAAGAACAATATATTCCCCTCACAACCCCCTCCCCCGTTCAATGTTGTTAGCAAAGTTTTGGACATGGCGCCGGTCACAAAACAACATTGATAAGGGGGGAGGGGAAAGGAAAGGTAGCCATGGTGCACTTCTTCCAAAAAAGCACTTGTGAATGAAAGTGTCTCAACTACTCTTGCAGCTAATTGTAGCGTTTTCTTAAGTAAAAACGTGGCCTCAAACTTTCGTAACTTTCTGTGTTCGGAGAGAGGAGGCTTCCATTATACTTGACAATTGACTGCCATGATCAGGTCTTGGACTGGTGTCAACATGCCTCCAAATGCCTCTTTTCGACCACGCTTCACCAAATATTGCGGAAAATTAAGACTCGCGAAAATCAGGAAAGAATAAGAAAATGAATAAGGAAACATTTTCCATCATTTCTACTTTGATGGATCAATGCTACAGTTCTTTATAAGTTGATGCTGCAATAATGATATCAAACAAATGCCCAGTCATTGGTGAAAACGCTATAGTCATTGTCATGACGTAATTTTAAAATGTTTTCGTTTAGAGCCATTTCCGCGCAATTACTCCAGTCTCTTTCGCCCCATTTCGAAACTGTTCTGTAACTTTTCACTAAAATTGAATATGGGAAAACGCAGACACGCATTTTTTATCGTCTTGCATGGGTCCGGAAAGCCGAGAACAAATCAAATAAGCAAAATATAATAATCGCTTTTAGTTGCAGCTTTCAAAAGCTGATTCAGACGTTCGCATTTAGACTTAAATAATTCATTCTATTAGAAGATAAAAGGTATTTTTAGCTAGATAGCCAGCTCTACAGGCTTTAATTTGATATACGTAAAGCTATTTCCCTGTTTTTCTGTTGTTGTTGCTGCTGTATTGGCCTTTCACTAGACTCCATTTATGTTGGAAAAGTCAGTTCCACCTTAACACTAAAGAAAGTGAACAGTTTTGTGAAGACCAAATTTCCCTTCGATTTTAAAAGAAATTGACAACGAATGACATACATGTATGACAGAAAAATACTAATTTGTGAGAAGCATATCTATTTTTTGCCTATACTATTCAAGCCTCTTTTCTCTGACGGGCATAGGTGTACGAGGGGGAGTGGCTAGGGGACCTGCAGCCCCCCCCCCCCCCCCTTCCAGTCGTAAAAAATATAGTATTATTCGAGCAACACTGGGCGACTATTCGGGCACCACAGACACAGTAAAATTACTGAGTTATTTTGTGATTCAATGTCTTAATTTATTTGTTTTTATTTCGTAACTCACATTACTCACTTAACTTTCTAACCGAACTCTATACTACATCGATCGTGTCATTCATGTGATAGCTCCATTAGATGCTCACCGCGTGAGCAGGCATAGAACGACAAATTTGCGTTGTGGTCCTCCAAGCCGGGTGGGAATGATAATGTAGACCGCGCAGGGAAGGGCACGTTTCTTTTCTACGTATTCTGCCCATTCCAAAAACAGAAAACCTCAAACTATTGCACCTATTCCTCTTGTAAAATATGGAAAAAAGTCGCTACTTTGACTATGTGTACCTGAAAAAAGTTTCGTGTGTGAGAAAATAAACAACATAGTTTTGTTAGCGTATTCTGATTTCAGAATGACCAGAATATGTCCCAAAAAAAGGCACTCTAAGTAGAACATTTGGCGACCATCTTGTATGTGTGGTTGGTATCTGGTCGTGAGCGATTAAATAGTATGTCTTCGTCGAAGTCTCGTAAAAGATCTTATCGGTACCGTGTGAAGTGCGAAGAAAATTGCGAGATGTAGAAGCTCATTCTCAAATCGTTCACAGCGGTAGAAAAGTAAATTGTCAGCGAGTGCTAGAAGCATCATCATCCTGACAAATAAACATGACGTCACGAGTTTCATTCGGGCAAATAAAGTTCAGCACCCCCGACGAAATTTTTCCCGCGTACGCCGATGCTGACAGGGGAGGGGTGCAGCTTCTTCTCGACAGAAATTAATAATCAGGTTCATCAGGGACTTTAACTGCCGCCACTGTACTTAGAAGCTCTGGACTGTTTGGTTTATCATCTCCTGGGCTAGATTAGAAATTAACGGCTGACGTTAGTAACAATAGTATTTATGGTGAAGTATTAGTAACATCATGTTGTAAAAAGGGTCAAAGGAATACCATAAACATATATCCCGCATTTCAAAGGTGCATTTAGCATGGGGAGACATGTTACCTGAACTCTAAAATAATGTCGGATGAAAAGTACATAGAACAAAAACCTAATGAATTCCTCAACATACATGTATGGTATAAAGGTAAAGTAATACGGGCAACAAAATCGTGCAACTAAAAATAATATATGTCGTTTCTACTTTTTGCAAGATGAACATACTTAGCCTTAACAAAAGAATGGCTATTTTTAGGACTTTCTTAAACCTGGGTGAAGAGGGACTGAAAGTAGAGACAGCAACAACAACATCAATAAGATGACAGACACCAGCAGGCCTTGAACCACTGAACTTTGGACAGAAAGTCCAACATGCCACTTGACCAACCTACAACAAAGGTATGACTTGCTCCTGTCAGCCAACTCATGGATATGAAACAACCTTCATACCCTCCCCTCTCCTAGACATTTTCCTCCACCGTCCCCGCCCCCTGTATTCAACTCTCCACCCTCTTTTTCCTCCAACACCATTGCCACGGGTAAGGCAGGTGACCATTACATATCACTGGCTCAATATTTACCGCTGATCTGCCAAATGAATATTTGCATTTTTTTCCCTGTGAGCTGTAACTCGTACAACACTTCACATATTCACAAGTTAAAAACTGCTTTTAATACTCAGGGCCGTAGCCAGAAAAAAATAAAGACTGAGGCAATATCCATGGTTAAATTCCCCGTCTAGCTATTTAGGGTCTTTATGATGACTACGTTTAAACAAAACACTGGGATCATGTCTGAGGCAAGTGCCTGGCTCGGTTTGCCTCATACTGGCTACGGCCCTGAATTACTTATAGCTAAGTTAACCTGTCTTCGTTTTCCTTCTTTTTCTTTTTTTGCCTTCTTTTTATCTTTCCTCTTTTAATACATAATCATTCAGTTTTTCCGTTTTTTCTTTTTAGTACTTTTCCATTTTTTAGTCCCATCTGACAAGGAGTCGCTCCCTGATTCTGTGCCAGAATCTGAGGCGGAGTCAGAATTGGAGCTGTCGTCAGAATCTTGTTTTCTTTTCCTCCTTTTCTTCACTGTCGTCTTTTCTGCAGCTGAGAAGGGATTAAAAACAATCAGTATTATTACAGGAAAAAGACAAATTATTGTTGATATCAATCAAATGCTGCGACTACCAGGCCACAGAAAATATATTCAAAGGGCCCAGTAACCAGCAACATTCAAACGCATGGTTTTGCCCATGCGTTTGAATGTTTACACTGGCTTGCCATGTACATTCAGTTTTTGCGAGACACCATTGTGACACATGATCTTGGGACGGCTTGTTCCCGCAACACGTGATGTGGCACGCGTGATGCGGGTGACAAGTTGGTTCCAAGGTACGGAACTTGATATTGTGTACGGGTTATTGTGCCATCTATTTGCGACTGTATTCTTGTAGCCGTTCTTTGTTTGTTACAAGCTACACCGCGCTGACGAGCCCCAAACGGGGCGAAACAGCTGTCCGCGGTTGCTACCCTGCTTTATCGGTTTCTGTCGCATTGGTGTCTCGCAAAATCTACTTTTTCACGCAGTCAGATCAGCCTTGCAGTTTGTCGGTTCCAGTTGCTTAAAGCCGTTTAACGCTTATTCGTCAAATTGACGCAATACTCTGTTTTGGGTCAACAGTGTTTTATATATTAGGCCACCAATGGATTTCTTTGTATATTGCCAGGATATTGCTCGACGGATTTCCCGTTTTGAAACAACCAAGAAAGACGAGCTTTGAGGGTTTCCGTTTCTACACAAGCCTTCTGGGAGTCTTGTTTGTTGGTCAGAGGTTATAAGAATAAAAAGTTTTTATAGCGGAGTGTGTTTTTGTGTTTGACAATAACGGTAACTGTAGTCAATTTATATAAGTTTGGGAAAGAAAGGAAAACAGATAATCAACTGCTTTGATTTACATGACTAAGCACGAGCAAATGAAGGAGACTGAGTCTGGTCGGCCTTAATAAGTTGTGTCGTGATCTGCAATATACCTTTAAAAAACAACAAAGATAAAACAATTAACAATTATTATAGTTAAGTTCTGTACTATATCACGAAACAGTATTTCTACTTGATTGATATCCTAGAAATAAACCGCTTTATTGTGTTGCAACTCATTACAGACGGGTTCATACATGGGGTGTCTAAGTCTTAGGTCTTAGGTCTTCGTTTTGTAGACACCCTTAACATGGTATTAATTTTGGACGAACTGGTGGTCAGTGTAACAACAGATTCTTCACTAACTCAATTTAGCCCAGCAGAAGCAAGAGATCATGCTAGTCTGAATGCTTTTAAGGCTAGCCTGTCAAATGAAATACTTTTTAGTAAACTGATGTGATAGGTAGAGTTAAATAAGATTAAATTAAATTTATTATATAAGGTAAGTTTAGGTTTATGATAATTAGTTATATTTAGATATATAATTTTTATTGGATAGTTTGTGATTATATATAATGGATAAGGTTGTTTTTAAACGTTTTATAAGATTAATTATTGCATATAGTCCAAGGCTCACTGGAAGGAGCATTTTTAAATGAAAGTGATCCCGTGTTTTTTTTTAAATAAATAAAGATGATAATGATGATGTTTACATCAGATGTGGTCAAAATCAGCTTCTGTGACACCAGCACCTTCAAATCTGTTTTGAAACACCAATAAATCAATATTTTGATAGCTAATTGTTTTGGCACTGGCCACCTTGCAGTTTTTCATAATAGAAAAATCATTGATATTGCAAGAAAGAACGCCTTAATATTAGCACAACCTTAAACTTTGAGCGTTATATCTTGCTTAAAACTGAGCAAACTATAGGTCAGTGTTTGTTTTGGCGGTACGCAAATCTTGCATACCGGGTATGAAAGGGGTACCGTACCAGGCCCGCAGTGAGTGTGACAAAATATGAAATAAAAATTTACAAACTACAAGCAAGTCGACTATAGAGACTTACCGATAATAACAAAATCTGCAATCAATGATTCATACAGTATACCGTAAGTCATGTGGTTAATCTATCCCTGGATATTCGCGTTTTTTTTTACTAAAGCCACGACGCCAGGTCATTTGTCATTTATCTTTCGGAGACTTCTTTTGTTTCAATCACACCGCTTCATTCCACACATACTCTACTGAATCTCTTCAACAAAGATGACAAGCTCGTGATCAGAAATTCAATCTAGTTAACCTAACCCAATTAACCTAACCCAATTTCCCAAGTTCCCCAAATTCCCCAAAAAGAAGCCTGTTCACAGGCTAACTGGTGGTCAGTATAACAACAGATTCTTCACTAACTCAATTTAGCCCAGCAGAAGCAAGAGATGATGCTAGTCTGAATGCTTTTAAGGCTAGCCTGTCAAATGAAATACTTTGTAGTAAACTGATGTAATAGGTAGAGTTAATAAGATTTAATTAAATTTATTATATAAGGTTAGATTTAGGTTTATGATAATTAGTTATATTTAGATAAATAATTTTTATTGGATAGTTTGTGATTATAATGGATAAGGTTGTTTTTCAACGTTTATAAGATTAATTATTGCATGTAGTCCACGGCTCACTGGAAGAGCATTTTTAAATGAAAGTGATCCCGTATTTTTTTTTTAATAAATAAAGATGATGATGATAATGTTCAATTCACATGTGGTCAAAATCAGCTTCTGTGACACCAGCACCTTCAAATCTGTTTTGAAACACCAATAAATGAATATTTTGATAAGTATTTGTTTTGGCACTGGCCACCTTGCAGTTTTTCATAATTTGTCACATTTCGGCTTGGAAAGAAAAATCATTGATATTGCAAGAAAGAACACCTCAATATTAGCACGACCTTAAACTTTGAGCGTTATATCTTGCTTAAAACTGAGCAAACTATAGGTCAGTGTTTGTTTTGGCGGTACGCAAATCTTGCATACCGGGTATGAAAGGAGTACCTTACCAGGCCCGCAGTGAGTGTGACAAAATATGAAATACAAATTTACAAACTACAAGCAAGTCGACTATAGAGACTTACCGATAATAACAAAATCTGCAATCAATGATTCATACAGTATACCGTAAGTCATGTGGTTAATCTATCCCTGGATATTCGCGTTTTTTTTTACTAAAGCCACGACGCCAGGTCATTTATCTTTCGGAGACTTCTTTTGTTTCAATCACAAAAAAAAACCAATCACAAATCACAAAAAAAACACAATCATACTCTACTGAATCTCTTCAACAAAGGTGACAAGCTCGTGATCAGAAATTCAATCTAGTGCTGCGCCACAACAGGATTAGGAAAGATCAGACACGAAAAAGCATTTGGAGAAAAGCATTGAAAGTATGTCTTCGATTATAACGGCCGTGTTCAAAGCCACTATTGGCTTGCTCGTAAATAAAGGAAGGGACAAAGCAGCCGAGAGGCTGAAGGAAGGCGATGTGACAGATCAGAAATTTCGTGGCTTGATCGTTCGTGAAATCGACGAGATAAAGTCGAAGTTGAATGGATTAGCAAGGAAGGATTTATTAGCAAGCATCAGCTTTTTTAAAGAAGGAATTGAGCTGTTGTATATTGTTTTTAACAAGGCCAGGTTCAGAAGCGAGCAAGGCGCGGTAACAGCACAAGTAGCAGCTGGAACAGCTGGTGCTGAAGCATTTTCTCTCACTAAACGAATGACTAACTGGCTGGAGCTTACTGACCTGGATGAACCAGCTTCGAGAGCGCTTGCTAACGCGAAAAAACGATTCGAAGACGCTCGCAGAAAAGCGACGGAAGCCTTCGCAAATGAAGCATTGGAACTGTCTGACCGCGTACTAGCCATGCAATATCGAGTGATGGCGACAATACTGGAGACTGTTGACAACCCTGAGGATGCATTAGCAGCGTGTAGAGTGTGTATTGAAGACTTACACCAGGTGTCAGCTGTTAAAGAATATTTCACAGTTGAGTTGGAGAAAGGATTGAGATCTCGCTTTAATAAAGATGAACGAAGAAATATCATTTCCACCGTTTGTCACGTGAATCGCATCATTTACGATGTCACGCTTATGGTCTGTTTTGTGAAAGATCAAGAATTGCCTTGTCTTGAAATCAGAGAAGAAAGAGTCGATCTACTCCGTGACGAAAGAGTTGCTAAAGTACTAAAGAAACAAGGCATGGAGCACTGCATTGTTACACCATGGTCATTTGGTCAGGGGGGTAAAGAGAAGCACAAGCTGAAGGATCCGAGAGGTATCACTACAAACACACACGGACAGTTCATTATAGCAGACAATGGAGGTGAAACCCTGAAGGTGTTTAACAGCAACGGAGATTTTCATCTCTGTTTTAATCCCCAAACTGATGACGCCGATACAAAGTTAGATATTATTGATGTCGCCACTGACGCGGAAAACAGCATCTATGTACTGGTCCGACTGCAGTGGCTTGGGTCTGAGGAATATGAGCCGGAAGTGCTGGTGTACAACGCCACCGCTGACCTACTTCACAAGTTTCCTGTGAGGAGAGGGGACTGGGGCAGCAGACTGACAGTTAGCGGCAGCAAAGTACTGGTATTGAGTCCTTTTGTGGTTGATGTGTACGAGCAGAGCGGGAAATTTCTTTGTACTTTTGGCGAGGGAAAGATCAAGGATGGAAGAGATATCACTGCTGCTAATGATGGCCGCGTCATGGTAATGGCCTGGGGTGATTCCAGTGTTAACTTATTCACTGTGGAGGGACAACACCTGAACAAATTCAACATCAATATCGAAGGAGATCGCTATTATCGCATAGCTTGCCATCCGGCAGGTGAACATGTTGTCGTCGCTGGTGAAGAACGAGCGACATTCCGCCTGAGGGTGACGATATTCACCACCAGTGGTGAATTGGTAAGAAGGATTCAGCTGGATGAAGAAAAGGTTTGGATGAGGATAAGAGGGATAACAGTTACCATGGAGGGTCAGATTGCTGTGTGTTTTAAGGATGAGCATGAAAACTACAAGGTAATTGTTGTTTAAAACTTACAACTGAACATTCATTTTTTAAATAAGAAAACCAAATAAATATCATCTCAACAAAGTAACGGGGATTTAATACCGATTGACCGTGAAGGAATACATGCACATTACTGCTATCATACATACTTATAGTGTAGTTTAATCATATTAAGCTTACTTTCCTTGGATGACATTTCAAAAGCTACTTGTATGTTTTAATTGTTTTAGGATGCTTTAGTACCCCTGTCTTGTTATTATTTTTTTACAAGTGTGTTGTTAATAATATTAGAATAAGTTAAAGTAATAGGTTTACTTACAGTGGACTTTTGACAATTGTTAAAAAAGATATATTTTTTGTAAAATAAACACTATTTTAGACTGTTTTTGTTGTCACTCTGAATTATATAAGCTGTTATTCTTTTGATCTTTACAACGTAAAACTTTTTGTCATGTGTAGGTCATAGAGACCAAATTTATCATATTTGTTTGAAGTAATTCCTTTCATTTTGTTTCGATCTGGGCTTAGAAAAATGTTCTCTGAGCAAAGTCAATAATTTTTGCCACTTAATGACTTTAATAAGCATGTTTGAAGATCTTTAAAATATTGTATTTTTTTGAAAAGAGAGTTTTGATTTTGCTCCTGGCTTGATACCACAGTTCTGTTTTAATTTAGCAACAACATGATTTACATGTTTTTCCGCAATTAATAAATAAATACTGTTTATGTTTATGCTACACCTCAGTTAGGAAAATTACCCTGATCAATATTCATGTCAGAATTATCTTGAATTTGGACACTTAATACAGGTATTATTATTTTAAAAACTCTATCTCTAAAATACAAACATGAATGCAGGAATAGGGATAAAGAGTAAACTTTTTTGCATTATACTTCAGTATTGTTTTAAATTTTGCTTTAATTTTCATCTCTATGTCAGCTGTAATAAAATTAACTTTGAAGTAGCATATTTCTGTAGATTAGAAGAAGCCAATGGAGATTGAAGTAAATTATAAACATGAAGCACTCACATGTATTAGCCCAATAATGCAAAATTAGTGAATTTCATTTGTAGGAAAGTAATATAATTTTATAGTCTTTAACTCTTGCGCCATGCTTTTATCTTTTTCGTTAAACTTTTTGACAACAACAATTGTTAAAGATAAACACACCTCAAGATAAATATTTAAAAAAAACAATAACTAAAAAATCCATGTTCCTGACATGGTAAATTTGAAGCATTTCAATGCAGCCTAGAGCCTAGCAACAATAATTTGTTGTTTATGTTTATTTTTTATCCATTCTACTTTAAATGTTGAAGATTAGTTAGTTAATGAATATTCAAAATAATTTACATTTATTTTCACATACCCCACTGAGGCTGCCTTTCGACATCTCATCAACTGATAAAATAATGTATCTCACTGAACGTTATATTTTAAATTAATTATTTTTCTCCAATTTTCAGTTCAATTTTTAAATTAGAACCAAGGCTTTAAAACTAGTCCTCAGCTTTGCTGCATCTCTCAAAATTAGAGAATATATTAATCTTTTCCAGCAGGTTTCTGAAGTTTTTTTCAGCCATATGTCAAAAGTTAAAGTGCAAACAAAATGTTTGCCATTGGATTTCTGATACAAACACTGTCTGTAATTGCACAAGTTTGCCCCATGCACTTTCAAAATGCCAGCATTACCGCTGTGAAACAAAAAAAAACTTTTACAGTAAATATTAATGCTTATAATAAGTTTACAAAAAGTCAAAAAATAATATTAATACCTTTAATGTCTTCTTCCTTTGCAGGTCGTGGTAACATGAGCTTTAAATGTCTCAGTCTAAGGAGATGTTAATTACTCAGTGGAGCTCTAGGAACATCATTACACTGTAGTGAGTCAAATATTAATGTTCTTTCACTGTTGGCATTTCATACCAATAATATCTCAGTTTTTTTTTAAGATGAATGATTTATTGCAGTTGAACCTCTATTAAATGTCCCTCTGTTAACTGAGGCCAGTAGTTGTCGAAGTCTCAAATTGATTATCAGTATAAATGCTGTAAATAGAACCCCTATTAAGAAACCACACCTATTCAGTACAACTGTACATTCGCGCTCATTGGTTATACATGTGCATCCTTACTGCACACGCAATTTATGTCACAATGCCATACTACATCATGCATGAGCACTCCTGTTTACAAGAAAATATCTCTAAGCACATAACAGGCTGGTGGTTGTTGTGTTAATTTTCCTTAGATTTAACTTGCTTGGAAGGTGGGTGACCCCCAATTTTTTTCTGATAGATAATTTTCTTTTTTAACTCTCAACAGATTGTAAAAAAAGTGAATAAAAATATTAATGTAGGAATTTATTATTTTATTTTTCTACCTGCCGATATCAAATGCAACCAACTTGAGGCTGTTTGAGTTTTCAAATTAAATGCTTGTAGTTTAAAGATTAGCTTTCCTTTTAAGGGACATCACTGGTTGAATGAATTTACTTAACAGACCAACAGATATAAAATTTAACGTAAAGAGTTGCATTTCAGAGATTCATTTACAATATTTTTAGACTATTGTGGCCATTTACAGTCTTGTAAGCAAAGCCGGTGATCCCCCATTTTTTTTTTGCATTATTCACATGAGGAATTCATGATCATTACCTACAGAATCAAAATTATTCTTTTTATTTTGTAATAGTAGGTGTCCCCAATTAGCTCTATGAGCTAAATACATAGACACGGTAATAAAGATTTTATTATTTATTATTATTATATAAACACCAATGAAATATCAGGTGAGCTTTCGCGCGTAAACATCATATCTTCACACGTGAGAATAACATGTTATTTTCACACGTGAAAAGATCACCGTTGACACGTTGTTCTACTTTAGGACTTCAAAAAAATATTAAAGTGAAATGGTTTGATTTCATTGGTGTTTAATATATAATAAACAGAACATTACATGGCCGCTTGAAGATACGAAATTTCTGTTCTCGTGTTGAAAAATATTTCACTCGTTCGCTGCGCTCACTCGTGAAATATTTTTCAACACTCGAAGAGAAATTTCGTATCTTCGCGCGGCCATGTAATATCCTCTATTTATTATTAGTCACAAACTTTGTTTGGGACTCTTTTGTTGTTCTTTTTAGTACATGAACTTTGAAATTACCAGCTTGGAATTACAGTATGAACACAGGCTGTATTATGTTCAACAGTTGTGACAAAGCCTCCAACTATCAAAAATGTTATATTCAAATGGGCATGAAGTGACATTTATGCTGCGCATTATGATAATTTCTGACAAAATCCCTATTAAGGAGATCAAGTGGCCATATTACCCAAGTAGCCACTTGTGAGTTCCACGAGGACTTAGGGCCTCTGTATAGCGGTTCAACTGTAACTTCAATTACATAAAAGTATCACATGTATACATTTTGTTGCCAGCTTTTTCCAACGTTGCACTGTAAAGTTTGATGACATAATATGCATTATGGCATCAACAAAAATTTAAATAGTCAGAAACAATGTGTGGTTTTAACTTTTTGTTGTAATTTATAAGCTTTAATTGAGTTAAATGGCGATAAAATGTTTAAGGGTTACTAGATGATTTATTTCATTTTGTTGGCTTTTCCTTTTTTTTACTTCAATAATTTTGATTTTTAAAATAAATTCTTGCTGGTCTCACAACTAAAAACTTGATATCTCAAACATTTCTGATAGTGATCGAGGTAATATTGTAAGTTACAGTATACTGGTTTACAATACCAGGCTTTTCAATAGCTAAGGAATTAGCTAAATGTTAAAAAGATGAGTGTGAAAGACAGAATAATTATACATGTCAAGTATGACTAGAGTATAATTTCCGAGAATACATGTAAAAGCCAATCAGAATAGACTAATTGGCTCAATTATTAACTAGGTGAATTATTAATCAGTAATGAAATTTGCATGAATGGGCCTTTTTGCACTCAGGCTCAATAATTTTCATGAATGGTTGACCAGTACAAATCTGTAATGTACAGTATAAACATTTTATTGTGTAAGTTTGGTTTTAATAATTATTATGTACATGATGTATATTCGTTTTTTAACGCTGACAGTAAAATTTCTTACTGATCAAACTGTTAACTGGAACATTTTGAGTTCGCATAGAGAGGACTGCATGTGGCCATTACATAGTTTAACTGTGACCTTATAAATATAATAATGCTTGGCTTGTATACCCACCCTTAAACGATTTAAATATACAGTGCAAGTATTGTTATAAGTGAATTATAAGTTATTATAAGTGAACTATTAGCTATAGAACTGTGGCATTTTTAGCCAAAAGAACTATGAGACCATTATATGATCTCATTAATCTCTTGACTGACCATAACCAGTCTTTAATTAATTTACTCTGGAGAGTATTCAAGAATTACATAAGATTTGTACTATTAGGTTTAAGTTTTATAATATTTTTCGGGGTAATTTAAATAAACCCACCCTTTAATGTCCCAAATCAACTGGTGGTGGGGTGAGATGGGTGTATGTGGAGCATTCAACTTTTCTGAAGAATTTTTGTTCTGTTCAATCTCCATCCTAGAACCAAAAATGTAACTTAAATCAGATGAAAATCCCATCACCCTGGATAAATTATATTCCTTTTTATTTGAATATTTTTGCAACAAAGTTTTGTCATCTCTTGTTAACCAAATATTCAAATGTCCCCACCCTGGGGCTCAGACTTCAAGACAAATTGCTGACGTTGTAAATGACAATATAGAGTTTGAATGATCCACATCTGCCCTCTTCCTCCCCTTCTTGGGAATTGATAAGTGGATTGGTGTGTTATAGATAGCATTCTGATAAGGGGTGTGGCGTGTGGGGTGTGGGGTGTGGGGTGTGGGGTGTGGTTGTGCCATGTTAAAGTGACAGGGTGGTTTTATCCTATTGGATCAGAGTCATGCCTACAAAACCAGATTCAGACACCTTGTTTCTGATTAGCATCCCTGTCACTTTTATATGTGATTCCTCCTCTTGGGTTTAACAGGAGGTTATGTAAATACAGTTATTACCTCCTGCTTAATTAAGGCACCTTGTATGGTTACTTTAATCATCTCTGATGAGCATCCCTGTCACTTTTATATGTGATCCCTCCTCTTGGGTTTAACAGGAGGTTATGTAAATACAGTTATCACCTCTTGCTTAATTAAGGCACCTTGTATGGTTACTTTAATCATTTCTGATGAGCATCCCTGTCACTTTTATATGTGATCCCTTCTCTTGGGTTTTATAAAAGGGGGCTATGTGAATACAGTTATTACCTCTCACTTAATTATTGTTTACATGGCCCAATGTAAAAGAATTTTGGGAGAATTTGAAAGTTTTTTCTTGTGCTCACACAAGCTCTTCCAGGCTCACTGTGGTATTTGCAGCAGGCTATGTAAGCATACACGCGTGTAATGTTTTTGGTATGTTTTTAATGTACTCTTGTTATGACAATAAAACCAAATGTGTTATATTGGTTTATACAGTGTATTCACTTATTGATTGTAATGTCATATTGAGTATGGGTGGATTTCACAGCGGCCATGTTGGTGGTCAGAAACAATAGAAATCATTTGCAAAAAAATATACTTTTCTGGCGAAGGATGGTAATGTCATTGCATGGCCGCCGTGAAAACCACTAAAAAATATCGTAAAAACACAGTGTTGTTTTATATCTCGAATCCTGGTCTTTAAAGAAATACAATCAATGCCACGTAATTGCTTTCATAATCTCACTGCAACTGGTATTTTGACGATAAAAGCAAGCAATCGCTAATGAAAACAGAGAAAATTCTTGTTAATATTTTCTTTTGGTATCCCTTAAGGGGAAAATGAAGTTTGTATCACGCCCTTACCAAGAGATGCTAGTACGAGCTTCCCGTCGGTTCTCCCTCCCCTCCCGGAAGAGAAATAATTGTTAATTTTTTATCAGATTGTTGATAAATCGCTTCTGTTATTGGTGTCCCTTTATCTTATAAGCAAACAACTAGAGATTTTTTTACTTTTCCGCTGTTCCATTTGGCTACCCTCCTTAAGTTGGCTTTTGAAAGCCATCTCTAAATACGAATAATAAGAGTGAATAAATGGTTTCTAGACCATCAGCAATGTTCAGTGTGATGAGGTCGTGAGCAGGTCACGCAACAGAATGTTTTAACGATTTCCGATTTTGTCATTTATATCACCTGACGTATTTTTAGGGAATAAAAAAATACTTTCAATAACTTAAATTAATTTCATAATACATTTTTAAAAAGAGACTTTACTTTGCAGACATTTTAAATGAAAGGATCAAGTGCCTATCTGACAGCACATCTGAAGAACGTTCTGAGAATGAAACAAAAATAGACTTTCTTAGAAAAGCGGAAACACTACTCATTGCTTTACGTCATCTGAGGCCATAAGGGGAATCCCCGAATTGCATTTTAAAAGGCTTTTAGTTTGAAGGAGACTTTTCTATACAATTTTCGTAAGGCCTAACACACAGTATTCTGCTTTACTAAAAAACCGAAACGCGGACCAAATAACAGGACCCAAATGATCTATTATTAAAATCACCGATCGTTTCACATGCACCTCCGTAAATGTTATCTACTGTATAACATGTACTTTAATAATAACTTTGAATACGTGCCTTCTTTTTCCCTCTCCTTGTCGACATATTTATATCAATGGAAACCCAAAAATAAGGTCAGTTCTACTAGTGCTTTAAGAGTAAAAAATAAGTGTCTTGGGCTGCAGATGGCCAATATGGAAATGGATTACAACTTGAAAAATTGGGCTGATATTTTCAAGTTTATCACTTCTTCTTGGAAAACTCGCTAAATGAGACTCTGATCATAGTTTATCTTCCTCTTAGTGTTCTACATGTTAGCATTTTGTGTACGACAAAGGTACTTAGTTTTAATTTGGGGCAAAAACCTCAAAATCGCCATGACATAAAAACAGCGAAACATAGACACGTGACCACAAATGACAGCTTTTTAGCGTGTATAGGGAAGGATTCCTGTTTGCAGGCACAGGATAAAAAGATTTAACGGAAAACCTAGATATGCTACAACACAAGGTCGTTTTCCGTATTCTCGCTTATTCAATATTATATTTAACAGTCGTTTATTTGCAGATAAAATTGTATGTTTAAATGTCAGGTTATAAAGCTAGGTATCGAATTGAACTCAGTCTTGAATAAGTGGGTAATTTTTGACCGAAAGAAGCTTATAGGCCCTGGTGTGCCTGCTGTCATTTCTAATTTTGTATCATGTCCATTAATTTGATGCTGAAGTATGTGTCACTACCTTTTATTATTTAGAAATGAGTTTTTGTAGTTGGTGTGATTCCCGGGATGTGATTGCGTTTGACTGTTATGCATTTCTAGCCATTTGTTTCAACTTTTTCCGGTGGAGGATGCTCCCCGCCCCCCAACGCCCCCCCCCCCCCCCCAACCCAAACGAGACTCACGCTTTTCCGATCGATTTATCCCCCTCAGCGGTAGGTTTCTAAGTCTGAAAGAATTTTACGAGGAAGAGGCAATATGGTACGAAAACAGTCATGAATAATATTATGCAAATGATAAGATTGGTGCCTTTGCTAAGCTTTTACTAGAAAAAGAAACAGTGATAAATTAGCAAAGGGGTTCATTTTTAAAGAAACTGTGATGCTGTGCTAGTGGGGAATTGAAACATGAAAATTTCAACTGAGTTGATAAGGTAAATTAGCCACCGTAAAACTTCGCATCTGATTCGCTGACGAGTAGCCTCCTACGCAGCCGTTAATTATTTGTGTCGTCATGCAACACTCTTCCCCACTACATGACTGTAGTCAGTGGAGAGAGTTGATAAGGTAAATTAGCCACCGTAAAAATTCGCATCTGATTCGCTCTGACGAGTAGCCTGCTACGCAGCCGTTAATTATTTGTGTCGTCATGCAACACTTTTCCCCACTACATGACTGTAGTCAGTGGAGAGAGTTCATAAAGTAAATTAGCCACAACAAATGTGGGTTTTTGCCCTCGGCTAGGTACATTGACACTTAAATAAAGTCATTGATTGATTGAGCACGAGGGAGACGTTCTCAAAAGTGGCCCCGATATTGACCAGTGACTGGGCTTTATGGTTGTTGGCCCCACTTGGGTGACGGTATTATCCTAGGGGGTGGGGAGGGGTTAAATGTGGTCATTCGCTGCTCATATGGTCGATCTTAGTGCTCATGATAGTTGGACACAATGGTCCCAGCTGGTAGCCTGCGAGCAGTCTCTCTTTTTCCGCTATAAAAGTCAGTAGGGACGAACGCCAAAAAATAGCGTGATGAGCGAGCCGCGAGTAGCGCGGGCTACTCGCGGCTCGCTCGCTATTTTTTTTGCGTTCGTCCCTACTGACTTTAGCGGAAAAAGAGAGACTGCTCGCAGGCTACCAGCTGGGATGCTGTAAAGCCTCCCAGCCAGAATGGACCGGGCAGCTTGAGTGCCACAGAGAGCTGGGGAAAAGGAGAGTGTCAACCATAATGCACATGGGAGGGGTGGGTAGCGTGACTGAGGCTGACAACTAGTGACCCTCACCCATGGGGATGTTTTTGTAAATTTGGTTAGATCATCTGAGTATATAATGAATGGTATATAATACCAGTCATTCATCCACATTTTGTTAAGTTATTTACACTTTGTCAAGTGTTTTCCAAAGATCTTAAAAGGTTCGTAGCACTATTACAGTGTGGGCTCCCTGAACTGTCACAGCCACAGTTAAAACAGGACTAATTTCCTTTAATAGTGTCACTGCCATTTGCAGAGTACCCAGCATATCACTGAATCAAATTCTTCAATAACCATTCTTTTACCTTTTTATAGCGCTATCGAACACCTCCACCGTCTTCTCCTGATGAAACGCGCAATGCCTGACGTCGTTTTTCTCCTTCCTGTCGTCGTTTTCTATCCAGACGTTCAAGGTCTCCACAAGGACGTGCACGATCACCACACAGACGGTCAAGGTCCCCTCGTGGCCGCTCTACTTCTCCGCGTAGACGAGTCGAATCTTTTGATAGGAAACGTCCCGCATCTCTAGAAAATCGTTCTTCATCGAGGCAATCACAGTCTCCACGAACACGTACGTCCCCACAAAGACACGCCAATTCTCCGCAAAGGCGCTTAAAGTTTTCAGAAAGACACCCAAATGTCTTGTGACGACGCTCGAAGTCTCCACGAGAACACTCGAAGTCTCCACGGAGGCACTCGAGGTCTCTGCTGAGACAGTCAAATTCTCCACGACCACACTCGATGTCTCCACGAAAATACTCGAAGTCCCCACGGAGACACTATAAGTCTCCACGACGACGTTCCAAGTCACCTCAGTCAGAGAATTGACAGCAAGCTCTATCAGAAAGATCAGGAATCATCCGAAAGAACAATACAATAACAGCAAAACTATTCAGTACCCAGCAATGAAAGGAGTGAAAAGTTAATAACAGTTAAAACACGGGGAGAAAGGCATAGAAGTGATGAGAAAAATGAGGAATTGTCACCAAAAACTGCACAGCGCTTTTTAGGAAGGGAAAATGACGAACGTAATAACACCTCATCAAGTGAAGAACATGAAATGTGGAAGCCAAATGATTTAAAACATGAACGATTAAAGTTTGCATCTAACAGTGGTACTAGACAACACAGAAGACAACGGACTAGCAGCAGCAGCAGCAGCAGCGAGGAAGAAAACGAAGAAAGTTGAGATGTTTTACACAGACAGAGAAAACACAGCCATCTTAATGAAAAAGAAAAGGACAAGCTGACAAGAAAAGTTAAGTCGCACACAAATGAAGACGAACAGTTTTTAAGGACTGTAGCTGGTAACAACGAGTCTGAAGACTTTAGAACATTCGGGACTGTGACTGAAGAGGCAAACATACAAAGCCACACATCCACTGCAATGCACAAACAAGATGAAATTAACAGAGAATACAGAAAATCCCAAAGAACACGTCACGACAAACAGGATTCAAACATCGAAAGCTCTGGTAGTGAACAAGAGGACAAACATACTTCCTTTGAGGGGGAGGGATGCCAGGGTACACCTGAAGGTAAAACTGACCGGCGCAGAAGCAGTAGTAGTAGTGATAGCGACAAAGGCACTTCCCGTGAGCGCGAGAGGAAGTGGAAGTCACGTCATCATCATCGTCACCATCATCGTCATCGCCATCATCATAATCGAAACGCCAGGCAATCAGAGAGAAAAACTGTGACACAGAGAGACTGACTGGAAATGGAAGTGACTGGAAATGGAACTGACTAGAAATGGAACTGACTGGAAATGGAACTGACTGGAAATGGAACTGACTGGAAACTCCTCTTACTAAAAATGTGTGATACACAAAACTTCCAGAGTCAGCTAATTTCTCTCTGGAATGCAAAAATAGCCGTGCATTTCATGTTAATGGCAGAATTCATCAATAACTTCACTTGTAGTCTTAGTTTATATTTTTACTATTTTACTTAGTATCAAGGCTGCATTGTAACACTTATCTGTATTTTTTTGTATAACAGTTAACATTTAAATTTTGGGTCTATAACAATTCGAGACCCTCCTTCAAAACGAGTGTAATCATGTGAACAAACACTATAAACATTGTTAGCACTCTTTTGTACAAACACTTTTAAGATTCCTGTCAGGCGTATCTTGGGAATTCTTTTGTAGAAACACTGAAAAAAATCCAAAAGTGAAACAACGAACTGTTACAACCGTTAATTACAGTGGCGGATCCAGGGGGAGGGTCCACGGGTCCGGACCCCCTCCTGCCCCACCCCTGCTATCAGACCTGTGGTTTATTTTTACTATTTGTTTGACGCTGAAATTCTTGCATCGACAGTTTCGCATGTCATTATTCAACTGTTTGATTTTTTTTACGAATTCCAGGCATATTCAAAAAATGTAATTGTTTTGGGGGTACCCTCTTATGGTCTGCTCATCTCTGCTCGCTAAAGTGCCCGACCGGCGTTCATAGAAACAGGCGCTCGGCTCTGCTTTAACTGACGTTAAATAAGGATTATAACGTGCAAGTTTTTTTTACGCAAAAACGCTTCAACAGTGTTTCCTGAATCAAAGTTCGGACCCCCCTCCCCCTCCCCCTCGTAAAAACTGAAAAATGAAAAGTGAGTAAATTGCCGAAAATTATGTACCGATTTGTTTATGGCTTTGTTAAATTAGACTTACCGAATGTTTCTTCTGTTTCACCAAAAATCGTGAATATTTACCGTGTAAAACCGAGAAAGTCGGTTGAGGTTTGTTCGCTTTGAACAAGCCCAACAACTCAATCATTGGTTTCCATGGTAACGGGAGGGGAGTCAGGAACCCCCACTTTCAGACCTGTGTCTCCCTAGTGGTTCATAAAAATAAAAGAATAAAATTGTTTTATAGGTAGTTGTTTGACTGATTGTCAATTTTGTGACTTAACAAAGGCTTTTCGAGTTTCAGGAGTGCTGCACATTGAAACATTTTTACTTAAACTGAAAACAAATATTTCAAAGGGTTCATTTGTTTCTCTCCTCCTAAATTATCACTTCTGTCGTTAACTTTGATTAAATTTATGTTTCATTCAAAATTTATTATAATAATGGCGGGAATACTTCCAGCAAAACGTTTAATTCGAAAAGTTGTTTTGACCCCGGGTCCGGACTTGGAAAAATAAACCGTGAAAGATTCATGGCTTCGAAAGACCACTTTGCGGCTATATTTGTATTCACTTAAAAAAGTGTCGGAAACACAGACCAGCCTGTTACAAGATTTAGCTAAAACCAATAACAACAATTGGAAAACTCTGACATACGGTCTTTTTTCAACAGTAAGTACAAAGTAGGCATCGATTTGTATTTTTGGGTACTCTAGTCTTTTCACACAGTGGACACGCTATTGAATTTGCGTGCGAACTCGCACGCTAAGTGTGCTGTGTATTCTTGTTTTCGGAGGTTAACGCGCTTCTTCGTTAGACTGCTCACACTATCTCAATACTCCCAAGCATCAAACCGTAAACTAACGTGCACGCATTGGAATCATTATTGTAAAAAACGCGCTAAGGCAGTGACGTGTTCTTTGCACAGTCATTGTGGAACGGGAGAAAGAGACTCTGGAAACGAGGTTGTATATCAGTATCACTTAATATGAATCGTTTAAGATGGGCTAGCAAAATATATATAGAAGAAGTATATTCATTCTTTGTTAATAAAGGAAACTTGAAAAACGTTTCAGCCAGGTGAATAATAATCGTTTTAAAAACTATTTTCTTGCCAAAAAATATCAATATAACATACAATACCCTGTTATGGGTCAACAGACTTCTACGTTTTAGGTCACTAATGGTTATATTGCTCGCATGTCATTCCTATCAGTTTTAAAACAAAATTGGACAAGTCTTTGTTGCGAAAAATTCGGTGCTTTCTTTGATTATCCGACACCGTACTTAACGCAACTAACATGTGTAGGAAAAGTGAAATTATCCGGGCGCTCTTTAGGAAAGCAGCTACAGAAAATATCAACAAGCGGCCCAATTACGCAAAGTCCGTCATGTTAAAGAATTTTTCCTGTATAAAAACAAACACAATTGACGCAATACTCCGTTTTGGGTCAACAGTCTTTTCCATGTTAGGTCACTAATTCATAATTTGTAATTTCGGCTCTGACAGAAAACCATTGATACTACCAGAAAGAACAACTTAAAACTAGCACGACCTTAAAAGTTGAGCGTTAAATTTTGCTTAAAAGGGGTTTGTATTGTTGGTCAGTACCCGGTCTTCAAGATTTGCGTACAGATGCTGATGAACCATGATTGCGTCAGAGTTAACCTTGCTTTCTAGCGCTCTTGTGAGGCATCGAACTATAACGTTTAATTCTTTTGTTTCGAAGTCTAATTTGAAGGCAGAAATGTGTGGAATTTTTTCCCTGTTTAACAACACACCCACGCTAGTAGTGATCAGTTGTTCAGTCACAGAGTACTCTATAAAGCGTACAGTCATGTCTTCAATAGTAACAGCCGTGTTTAAAGCCACCATCGGCTTGCTCGTAAATAAAGGAAGAGACAAAGCGGCAGAAAGGCTTAAAGAAGGCGACGCGACAGACCAAAAAGTTCGAGAGTTAATCGTACGAGAAATGGATGATGTCAAAAGAAAGTTAGATGGATTAGCGAGAAAAGATGTATTGGCAGCCATAGACTTTTTTGAAGAAGGGCTCCTCTTTTTGTATGATAAAGTATACATGGGAAGTTCGCCATTAAAAAATGCTGGCATGAAAACAGTGTCACTCAGCAAGAGGGTAAGAAACTTTGAGCTATCTGGTCTGGATGAATCAGCTACGAGGGCGCTTTTTAATGCAAAGAAGAGATTCGAGCGTTCTCGTGAAAAAGCTACAGAAGCGTTCAATGACGAAGCTCTCAAAACGTCTGACCGCGTCATAGCTATGAGATACCGGGTCATGGCGACAATACTGGAGTCAGTAGACAATCCTGTGGACGCATTACCGGCTTGCCGACTGTGCATGGAGAAGCTGCACTCCCTGCCAGTTGTCCAACAAAGTTTCACTGTCGACCTCAAGAAAGGCCCACGCGGCTGGTTCAGCAAAGATGAACGTAGGGAAGTTATTTCAGCTGTTTGTCTTCTCAATCGCGCCATATACGATGTCACATTCGTCATTCATGGGTTTGGCAACAAAGAGCTATCGAGCATTCTCCAAAACTGGCCTTGTGTTGACATCAGAGGAGAGCAAATTAATCCACTTCTCGACACAAGAGTTGCCCAAACATTGGGTAAACTCGGCATGAAAGGCTGTTGTGTACGATGGTCATTTGGTCAGGAGGGTGAAGAGGAGCACAAGCTGAAGGATGCGTGGGGTATCACTACAAACACACACGGACAGTTCATTATAGCAGACGATGGAGATAAAACCCTTAAGGTTTTTGACAGCAACGGAGATTTTCATCTCTGTTTTAATCCCCAAACTGATGACGCCGATACAAAGTTAGATATTTGTGATGTCGCCACTGACGTGGAAAACAACACCTATGTACTGGTCAGACTGGAGAAGCCTGGGGCTGAGGAATATGTGCGGGAAGTGCTGGTGTACAACGACACCGCTGACCTACTTCACAAGTTTCCTGTGAGGAGAGGGGACTGGGGCAGCAGACTGACAGTTAGCGGCAGCAAAGTACTGGTATTGAGTGTTGATAATGTGGTTGATGTGTACGAGCAGAGCGGGAAATTTCTTTGTACTTTTGACTTGGGAAAGATCAAGGATGCAAGAGATATCACTGCTGCTAATGATGGCCGCGTCATGGTAATGGACAGGGGTGATTCCAGTGTTCACTTATTCGCTGTGGAGGGACAACACCTGAACAAATTCAACATCGAAGGAGATTTCTGTTGTCTCATAGCTTGCCATCCGGCAGGTGAACATGTTGTCGTCGCTGGTGTTGAACGAGGGACAGGCCGCCTGAGGGTGGCGATATTCACCACCAGTGGTGAATTGGTACGAAGGATTCAGCTGGATGAAGAAAAGGTTTGGAGCAGGATGGTAGGGATGACAGTGACCATGGAGGGTCAGATTGCTGTGTGTTTTAAGGATGAACATAAAAACTCCAAGGTAATTGTTGTTTAAAACTTACAACTGAACATTCATTTTTAAATAAGAAAACCAAATAAATATCATCTAAACAAAGTAACTGGGATTTAATACCGATTGACCATGAAGGAATACATGCACATTACTGCTACAATATACATATTTAATACCGAGTGACCGTGAAGGCATACATGCACATTACTGCTACAATATACATATTTAATACCACGTGACCGTGAAGGCATACATGCACATTACTGCTACAATATACATATTTAATACCGAGTGACCGTGAAGGCATACATGCACATTACTGCTACAATATACATATTTAATACCACGTGACCGTGAAGGAATACATGCACATTACTGCTACAATATACATATTTAATACCAAGTGACCGTGAAGGCATACATGCACATTACTGCTACAATATACATATTTAATACCGAGTGACCGTGAAGGAATACATGCACATTACTGCTACAATATACATATTTAATACCAAGTGACCGTGAAGGCATACATGCACATTACTGCTACAATATACATATTTAATACCACGTGACCGCAAAGGAATACATGCACATTACTGCTACAATATACATATTTAATACCGAGTGACCGTGAAGGCATACATGCACATTACTGCTACAATATACATATTTAATACCGAGTGACCGTGAAGGCATACATGCACATTACTGCTACAATATACATATTTAATACAACGTGACCGTGAAGGAATACATGCACATTACTGCTACAATATACATATTTAATACCACGTGACCGTGAAGGAATACATGCACATTACTGCTACAATATACATATTTAATACCACGTGACCGCAAAGGAATACATGCACATTACTGCTACAATATACATATTTAATACCGAGTGACCGTGAAGGCATACATGCACATTACTGCTACAATATACATATTTAATACCACGTGACCGCAAAGGAATACATGCACATTACTGCTACAATATACATATTTAATACCGAGTGACCGTGAAGGCATACATGCACATTACTGCTACAATATACATATTTAATACCACGTGACCCTGAAGGAATACATGCACATTACTGCTACAATATACATATTTAATACCACGTGACCGCAAAGGAATACATGCACATTACTGCTACAATATACATATTTAATACCGAGTGACCGTGAAGGCATACATGCACATTACTGCTACAATATACATATTTAATACCGAGTGACCGTGAAGGAATACATGCACATTACTGCTACAATATACATATTTAATACCGAGTGACCGTGAAGGCATACATGCACATTACTGCTACAATACATATTTAATACCGAGTGACCGTGACGGCATACATGCACATTTAATACTGCTACGATATACATATTTATAGTGTAGTTTAATCATATTAAGCTTACTTTCCTTGGATGACATTTCAAAAGCTATTTGTATGTTTTAATTGTTTTAAGATGCTTTAGTACCCCTGTCTTGTTATTATTTTTTTGCAAGTGTGGGCATGTTGTTAATAATATTAGAATAAGTTAAAGTAATAGGTTAAAGTTAAAGTAATAGGTTTACTTACAGTGGACTTTTGACAATAGGCCATTTGCACGATGGCGTCATTTGACTACAACTTCCAGAATTCATTTCGTTTTTCCTTTCTTATTTAAATTTTGTAATCCCAGTGCGGTTTCAATAACAATAGCCCTAATTTGCACTACAAAACAAAAAATGAAGGATTCTGGTAGTTGTAGTTCATATGACGTCATCGTGCAAATGGCCTATTGTTAAAAAAGATATTTTTTTTTGTAAAATAAACACTATTTTAGACTGTTTTTGTTGTCACTCTGAATTATCTAAGCTTGTATTCTTTTGATCTTTACAACGTAAAACGTTTTGTCATGTGTAGGTCATAGAGACCAAATTTATCATATTTGTTTGAAGTAATTCCTTTCATTTTGTTTCGATCTGGGCTTAGAAAAATGTTCTCTGAGCAAAGTCAATTGCCACTTAATGACTTAAATAAGCATGTTTGAAGATCTTCAAAATATTGTATTTTTTTCAAAAGAGAGTTTTGATTTTGCTCCTGGCTTGATACCACAGTTCTGTTTTAATTTGGCAACAACATGATTTACATGTTTTTCCGCAATTAATAAATAAATAAATAAATACTGTTTATGTTTATGGTACACCTCAGGAAAATTACCCTGATCAATATTCATGTCAGAATTATCTTGAATTTGGACACTTAATACAGGTATTATTATTAAACTCTATCTCTAAAATACAAACATGAATGCAGGAATAGGGATAAAGAGTAAACTTTTTTGCATTATATTTCAGTATTGTTTTAAATTTTGCTTTAATTTTCATCTCTATGTCAGCTGTAATAAAATTAACTTTGAAGTAGCATATTTCTGTAGATTAGAAGAAGCCAATGGAGATTGAAGTAAATTATAAACATGAAGCACTCACATGTATTAGCCCAATAATCCAAAATTAGTGAATTTCATTTGTAGGGAAGTAATATAATTTTATAGTCTTTAACTCTTGCGCCATGCTTTTATCTTTTTCGTTAAACTTTTTGACAACAACAATATAATTGTTAAAGATAAACACACCTCAAGATAAATATTTCAAAAAAACAATAACTAAAAATCCATGTTCCTGACATGGTAAATTTGAAGCATTTCAATGCAGCCTAGAGCCTAGCAACAATAATTTGTTGTTTATGTTTATTTTTTATCCATTCTACTTTAAATGTTGAAGATTAGTTAGTTAATGAATATTCAAAATAATTTCCATTTATTTTCACATACCCCACTGAGGCTGCCTTTCGACATCTCATCAACTGATAAAATAATGTATCTCACTGAACGTTATATATTTAATTTTCTCCAATTTTCAGTTCAATTTTTAAATTAGAACCAGGGCTTTAAAACTAGTCCTCAGCTTTGCTGCATCTCTCAAAATTGATGAATATATTAATCTTTTCCGGCAGGTTTCTGAAGTTTTTTCAGCCATGTCAAAAGTTAAAGTGCAAACAAAATGTTTGCCATTGGATTTCTGACACAAACACTGTCTGTAATTGGACAAGTTTGCCCCTGCACTTTCAAAATGGCAGCATTCAACCGCTGTGAAACAAAAAAAAAAATTGACAGTAAATATTAATGCTTATTATAAGTTTACAAATAGTCAAAAAATAATATTAATACCTTTAATGTCTTCTTCCTTTGCAGGTCGTGGTAATATGAGCTTTAAATGTCTCAGTCTAAGGAGATGTTAATTACTCAGTGGAGCTCTAGGAACATCATTACACTGTAGTGAGTCAAATATTAATGTTCTTTCACTCAGGGTTGTCCACAACTTTTCAAGTAGCTGGCAAAAATTTCTAAGTAGCCGGATAGCACCAGTAAAGAAACAAATAATTTGTCTTTAAAAAGATATATTTATCACAAAAGTAGCCGGCACAAACAACCGAAGTAGCCGGTTAATTCTGCCGGCTGCCGGCTGTTAGGGACAACCCTGTTCACTGTTGGCATTTCATACCAATAATATCTCAGTTTTTTTAAGATGAATGATTTATTGCAGTTGAACCTCTATTAAGTGCCCCTCTGTTAACTGAGGCCAGTAGTTGTCAAAGACTCAAATTGATTATCAGTATAAATGCTGTAAATAGAACCCCTATTAAGAAACCACACCTTTTCAGAACATTCGCGCTCATTGGTTATACATGCGCATCCTTACTGCACACGCAATTTATGTCACAATGCCATACTACATCATGCATGAGCACTCCTGTAAGAAAATATCTCTAAGCACAAAACAGGCTGGTAGTTGTTGCGTTAATTTTCCTGAGATTTAATTTGCTTGGAAGGTGGGTGACCCCCAATTTTTTTCTGATAGATGATTTTCTTTTTTTACTCTCGACAGATTGTAAAAAAAGTGAATAAAAATATCAATGTCGGAATTTTAGGCTGTCTTTTTTTCTACTTGTCGATATCAAATCCAACCAACTTGAAGCTGTTTGAGTTTGCAAATGCTTGTAGTTTAAAGATTAGCTTTCCTTTTAAGGGACATCACTGGTTGAATGAATTTGCTTAACAGACCAGCAGATATAAAATTTGACGTAAAGAGTTGCATTTCAGAGATTCATTTGCAATATTTTTAGACAAACAGATACATGTATTTGTGGCCATATCCAGTCTTGTAAGCAAAGTTGGTGACCCCCCATTTTTTTTTTTTTTTGCATCTTTCACATGAGGAAAAATGCAAAAAATCTGGTCTTCTTCGCACTTGCATGTTTTTGTCAAAAAAGAACAAAGAATCCCCTCCCCTCCAATAAGCACCCTTCCTTAAAATGTTTGAACTTCTGATGTGTAAAGTGGCCACACAAGCGGAAAATAAAGTGGATCACTTTTAAGTTGAAACTGCCAGTTTCGGCTTTGTCTTTTGAGGACATGAACTTCGAAATTACCAGCTTGGAATCACAGTTTGAACACAGGCTGTATTATGTTCAACAGTTGTGACAAGCCTCCAACTATCAAAAATGTTATATTCAAATGAAGTGACGTTTATGCTGCACATTATGTTAATTTCTGACAAAACCCAAGGAGATCAAGTGTCCAACCCCCATTAAGCAGCCACTTGTCAGTTCCCTGAGGATTCAGCTGGGCTTCTTTATAGCGGTTCAACTGTAACTTGATTGAAAAATAAAACTATCACATGTATAAGTTTTGTTGCCTTTTTCCATTGTTGCACTGTAAAGTTTGATGACATATGACATCAACAAAAATTTAATTTACTCAGAAACAATGTGTGTTTTTAACTTTTTGTTGTAATTTAGAAGCTTTAACCGAGTTAAACGCCGATGAAATGTTTAAGGGATACTAGATGATTTATTTCATTTTGTTGGCTTTCCCCTTTTTTTCTTCAATAATTTTGATCTTTGAAATAAAATCTTGCTGGTCTCACAACTAAAAACTTGATATCCCAAATATTTCTGATAGTAATCGAGGTAATCAATAATTGTTATGTTCACTGGTTTACAATACCAGACTTTGAATAGCTTAGGAATTAGCTTAATGTTAAAAATATGAGAGTGAAAGACAGGATATACATGTCATGTATGACTAGAGTATGATTTCCGAGAATACAAGTCATGTAAAAGCCAATCAGAATAGACTAATAGGCTCATCTTCATATTTAACTGAGTCAATTATTAATCAGTAATGAAATTTGCATGAATAGGCCTTTTTTCACTCAGTCTCAATAATTATTTTTCATGAATGGTCAGTACAAATTTGTAATGGTACAGTATGAACATTTTATTGCATAAGTTTGGTATGAATAATTATTATGTACATGATGTATATTCATTTCTAACACAACAAGAGTAAAATTTCTTACTGATCAAACTGTTAACTGGAACATTTTGGATTAGCATAGAGGACTTAGGCCATTAATTACTATGTCGTTATTGTAAGTCATTAAAGCATTATGTCTCAAATCAATGTTAAACAGGAAGTTCCGGTATAAAAGGAACTGGCCTGGCCATTCTCACCTCCATTCATCAATCAACCACTGAAGCATTAACAACTGACAATAAACATGCGTCCTTACTACAGTTGTAAGACCATTGCTAACACAATTTGGAAAAACTTTATGACAGTTATATCAGAAGTCTTTATGAACTTCTATTTCTTTTTTTGCTTAGGTAAAATCTTGGTTTAATTAGATTTTTGGAGCAAATTATATTTAAAGGACGCGCAAGTTAATCACGTTTTGTGACTGAAAGCAATCTGATGCTTTAATGGGTGTGAAATGGGGGAGGAGCTAAGCCTTTTATACCAGAACTTTGTGTTTAACCTGGTGCCGGTGGTGGGGTGAGGTGGTTGTATGTAGAGTATTTGACTTTTCTGAAGAATTTTTGTTCAATATCCCATCCTAGGACCAAAAATATAACTTAAATCAGATGAAAATCCCATCACCCTGGATAAATACTATCCCTTTTTATTTGATTTTGTAACAAAGTTTTGTCATCTCTTGTCAACCAAATTAAACATTCAAATGTCCCACCCTGGGGCTCAGACTTCAAGACAAATTGCTGATGTTGTAAATGACAATAGAGTTTGAATGATCCACATCTGCCCTCTTCCTCCCCTTCTTGGGAATTGATAAGTGGATTGGTGTGTTATGGATAGCATTCTAATAAGGGGTGTGGGGTGTGGGGTGTGGGGTGTGGGGTGTGGGGTGTGGTTGTGCCATGTTAAAGTGACAGGGTGGTTTCCTATTGGATCAGAGTCATGCCTACAAAACCAGATTCAGACACCTTGTTTTCTGATTAGCATCCCTGTCACTTTTATATGTGATCCCTTCTCTTGGGTTTAACAGGAGGTTATCTAAATACAGTTATTACCTCTTGCTTAATTAAGGCACCTTGTATGGTTACTTTAATCATATCTGATGAGCATCCCTGTCACTTTTATATGTGATCCCTCTTGGGTTTAACAGGAGGTTATGTAAATACAGTTATTACTTGCCTAATTAAGGCACCTTGTATGGTTACTTTAATCATTTCTGATGAGCATCTCTGTCACTGTACTTTTATATGTGATCCCTCCTCTTGGGTTTAACAGGAGGTTATGTAAATACAGTTATTACTTCTTGCTTATTTTATGTTAACATGGCCTGATGTCAAAGGATTTTGTGAGAACTGATTGAAAAGTTGTCACTTGTTTTTTTTTTGCAAGTTCTTGCAGACTCACTGTGGTATTTTCAGCAGGCTATGTAAGCATACAAAGTCATGCATGTATTTTTCTGAGTATAATTTTAATGTACTCTAATGTTATGATTTAATTCACAGTGTGATAGAGTACATGTATATCATTAAACCACGGTGTTGTTTTATATAACAAACCCTGGTCTTTATAGAAGTAGGTAATCTTTTTTCATAATCTCATTTATATGCAAAATAGAATTTTGACAATAAAACCGTCCTTAGAATTATCAACAATAAAAACTGTGAAAATACTTGTTAATAGTTTCTTTTGGTACCCCTAGTGTTAAAATAAAATTGGAACCACAGCACCTTACTTATAGATTCTGCATACCTTTCAGTTGCCCTTACTAATAGATTCTGATACCTTTCAGCAGCCCTTACTAATAGATTCTGGTACCTTTCAGTAGCCCTTACTAATAGATTCTGGTACCTTTCAGTAGCCCTTACTAATAGATTCTGATACCTTTCAGTAGCCCTTACTAATAGATTCTGATACCTTTCAGCAGCCCTTACTAATAGATTCTGGTACCTTTCAGTAGCCCTTACTAATAGATTCTGGCACCTTTCAGTAGCCCTTACTAATAGATTCTGATACCTTTCAGCAGCCCTTACTAATAGATTCTGGTACCTTTCAGTAGCCCTTACTAATAGATTCTGGTACCTTTCAGTAGCCCTTACTAATAGATTCTGGTACCTTTCAGTAGCCCTTACTAATAGATTCTGGTACCTTTCAGTAGCCCTTACTAATAGATTCTGATACCTTTCAGTAGCCCTTACTAATAGATTCTAGTACCTTTCAGTGGCCCTTACTGATAGATTCTGGTACCTTTTAGTAGGGGGATGGGGGGGGGGGGGGGGAGGTACTCTTCAAATTATATGGGAGTACCCCTCGGGGGGCTGCACGCAGGTTATCTTTTAGGGGGTCTATTCAAAATTTTCGATGAGCATCTCTTCCCCTCCCCTCCCGGGAGAGGAACATATGTCAAAACATTGTTTTCTTATCAGATTGTTGATAAATCACTCAGTAATAGATTCTTTTATTGGTGTCCCTTAATCTGACAAGCAGAAAAACTGGATATTTTTTCCTGCCCGGTCTTACATTTCTCTTCTTTCCTCAAGTTGATTTTTGAAAGCGATCTCTAAATACAAATACACGATTAAGTCACGCAACAAAATGTTCAATTTCCGTTCCAGTGTTAAAAACATATTTTTGTCATTGACGTTTTTTTAGGGAATGAAATAATACCTTTACTAACTTTCATTAATTTTATAATAAATTCTGATAAAATAAATTGATTTTAGAGACATTAAAAGGAAAGGATCAAGTGCCAATCTGGCAGCGCCTCTGATGGACGTTCTGAGAAGACCTTCTTACAAAAGCGGAAACACTGCTCACTGTTCTACGTCATCTGAGGCCATAATGGGAATCCCCGAATTGAATACAGTTCACTAAACATGTAAACAGTTTATGACAGAAGGCTTTTAGATTGAAGCGTTTGCTTTGGAAACTAGATATAGAAGTTATAGAATACTCGTGAATAAAGTTTTAAAAAGTTGTTAAAAAGGTTATCGTACACTATTCTGCCTCATTGAAATACCGAAGAGAAGCTTTCATTGTTTCAATTTGCGACCGTTATTTTCGTTTCACTTGGTTTTAATAACTGAACCATCGGATACACGAGCGATACATGTAGGGGAATATAAGAGCGGTGCTGAAATTCGGTCGAATTTATTTATCTCAGGTTATTGTTGTTTGCAATTTTGCCAGTAAATAATACACCACTTTATCACTTCTAAACGGGTGCAAGGACTCCTCGATGGCAAAAAAATAAGTATTTGTGCGGGATTTTATCGTGAGTTAGATAAATTTCTTTAAAGTATGTCTAACCGTTTTTTCTTTGCAGTTTTTTGGCTTCTATACCACATTTTTAGCGAGATTTCGTTTTCTGGTTTGACTTTACTAAAAAACAAATTAAGGGAGAACACGGATTTCGAGGACACTCCAACGAAAAAGCGCCAAACATTAACTTCAATCGACCCACTCCTACCTATCGGCGTCATTTCTTTATCGTCATTTTGTTATTTTGAATATTCTGTTTATGAGCAATTGATGGCAAATAACTTCTGGCCAGGATAGTATCGGTACCATGAACGTTCTAGCGGGACAATGTAAGCAGCTACACTGAAACTAACCCTAACTTGAACATCCCAAAATACAAAAGTCACCCTAACGTGCAGTGGATGAAGGCCAACAGTGTGACAATTCAAATTGAGTAGCCGTTTATTTTAATTAAAAAAATTGCTCTCATCACAAGTAGCGTCAAATGAAATGCTAATTAATACTTTACAAAGTAAGTAATTGTCTTCTATAAACACTTTTGTTTTAAAGAAGATAAGTATTGTTCTCCTTAATAAGACCTAATAAGGTAATGATTACCATGTTTAAGCGGCTCATTTCACTTCTGACTATCTCAAAAGTGAGTACGGGTGATAGGTATTGAATGTTCTTTGCGCATTTGCGAATGAGTCAGTACAGTGCTATTTTTTGCAAGTGTGAACATGGCTTAAGTATTGGTCGAGTACTTTTTTGTAAGAGTTTTGGGGCTCCTGAGGCCTAAAAATAACATGGTCCCAGACTTCAAGAAAAAAATATCAGGGCGTCAAGATTCATATCTAGTTCAGAGCTCCATACGTATTACGGGAAAATTCCTGCCCGTCCTAACTTTAGCTTGTATAAGCAGAAAATAAATTTACACTCGCAGTGCTGCGAAATGTGTGAAAAAATTCGGAGAGTATGTTTTTCATGGATCTCCATAGAGAACGCACTCTCTGCAGCAGTGCACGCAGTACGTATTACCAAAATCTATCTTAATAGATTTTTTTCTTCTTAGAACCTCCTTTCCTTGTTAGTCTGTGCATTGCGATTAAAAAGAATATTTATAGGACCCTGCGGTCACAATTTTCTTTGACGACCTCCAGGTAGGGAAACGTTTGGGCTCGATGCTTCACAGCAAACATTTCAGGGCTGTCAGGAGCCCACACCTGCTGACACATTCCTACCCCACCCCTATTAGGATCTGGCTGATCAAGGTTGTCCTGCGAAAAACGAACACTTTGGGAGAAAATGCTTTGATTTTTCGTTCTGTTTTTTTTTTTCTTTGCGCTACGTTTTGATGTTTCTCTGGATAGTAAGGTCTATTGCCATTAATAATAGAAGTTCTTGTTCAGTTACTTAGCAAAGACCGACTGCTCAGTTTTAACATCAATGACAAGACCAGTCAATAATCAGGCGCCGGATTCATGAAATCCTACCTAAGATATATCCTAAAGTTATAAATAATAATTATCGCAAATTTGAATAGTATACTATTACGCACTGCAACAATCATCGCATCGCATTAAGGTCTGGGATGAAATTCGGCGACACGACGAGAGGCACAGTGCGAACGGAAAAAGGGGTGGGAGGGAGGGTGAGTTAATTTCCCTGGCCCGTACACCCACCCGTAACACCCAAATGCCAATTGTTTTACACTTGGTATTTTTCCTTCGCCGTTGCACTTGAAGGAATGACAATTTATTCATATTTTGTTGGTCTTATATGCTCTGCTTATGATTTATGCAGTGCGAATAGTATACTATTACGCACTGCAACAATCATCGCATCGCATTAAGGTCTGGGATGAAATTCGGCTCCAATCATCTTCAGTCCCCTGAACTCCACAAATCCAGACCATCAATGGTCTCTTAATCCCCCAAAACTTACATCCAACCAAAGAGGCCATTGATGGTCTGCTGACAAGATCAAGTAACAATCAGTGCCCCGGAAGATAGGGAGGGGCACATTCACACCCAGTAAACAACACATGTCAGTCAACCTATCCCAGAAGTCCGAATATCATCACAACTGCATTGGCCATACCAAGACGCACCGCCAAACCTCACTCCCAAACCTCACTCCCAAACCTCACTCCCCAAACCTTACTTTCCCAAAATGCACAAAATCCAGGCCTCACTGTTATCTCCAAGGCCACAATAATTGCTCGCCATGCGCCCGACCAAGAGCGGCTTTACATCGTATAAACGTGAGCGATTGGTATCATGTCTGTAACTTGATAGTTTACTCAAACGTTTCCAGGGCAACCATCACCCCCTCACTGGCCCCAATAAGGGTCTCCTTCCAGTGAGCCTAAATGTATGGGTTAGGCAGCTGTTGAGCCGAAACCAGATGACTCTGATGGCGGGCGGTCTGATTGATAGTGACGGCCTTTAAAGCTGCCAGAGAATGGCTGAAAAAAATTCAAAAATGGAAACTCCATCGCGAATCCAACTTAATATCTTAACTTGTTCCGGTGAAGGGTTGTCACCCACGATTCTGCACCATTTATCGTAGTGTTTGTGGAGTTCACCTGCGCGAAAGGCGTTTGGATCTCTAAATAATAATTTTGCTGGGTCCGCTAATTCTTCTCCATTTATCACTCTGTGTATGTATTGTTCTGAAAATTCCCGGACTGTGGGTCTAACTCCCATTCCCAGGGGAGACTTGTGGTGATCTAGGTATGAAAACAAAGGAATAATAAAAAAAAGGGAACCGAGGTTAGCAGAGGGGTGACAGTCATGACCCAGCAATAGACTGGGGGAGTGTGTTTAGATACTCTTTTTCACAACTGCCATTTCTCTACTAGAGGAAAAGGAGGAAGAAAATTCCCAAAACGAGAGGCAAGGGTGAATAAACGCAGAATAGCGATTCATTGCCACATTATACAGTATTTATTGAAATACAGCATTACATAGTCAGCAATTTCTGACGCAATAGTAAACAAATTCTGTTCTTTGCGATCTTAGATATAACCCATGTTCATTTGTTATTGTTAATGTTCCTAGGTCGGGAAGCAGGTTCAGACGGGCGTCCGCGCTGTTCCCTCCTTCTTTTGAACAATTGACAGCGATATGCCCAAGCTTCCCACAACTATAGCAGCGAACATATGGGGCATTTGACCTCCTCGCATGTGACAGTGGCATTGCATTGGTTGCGGCTGACTCCTGTTGCTCTTCTCAACTTTTGCCATAATACCCAATATCTTCTCATGGTCTTTATCACCTAGCAATGGCAAGAGAAAGCTCCGGAAGATATGGTTAGGCTGGTCCAATTTCGTTCTCAAAGCTTCGTAGGTCAAGCGGAAGTGGCCCTCCTTCTCGTGGCGTACATCGCGAGCGGTATTCTTAAGAGCTTCCAGTAACTCTAGGACCTCGTGCTTATTAAACTCCACAATGGGACGGGAGGCGAGATTTTAATTTTGTTGAGGAGGCTATCCACTGATGAACTGGAGAAAATATCCATATCCGCTCTCATTTCATCGTACTTTTTCTGTAAGGCCTATAATTTCAAAAGGAAAAGCCAAGATACTCTCAGACGCTTTATGATCGTAGAACTAGTTCATACGTATTCAACATATCTGCGCCCATAATACATTCTCTCACCCGATTGCCAATATATATATATATATATTTTTTTTTTTTTCACTTCCGCGGCCAATATTATTCACATTTAAAAATCACAACAAACGCCTACAGGGTTTCACTTCCGTCGCCAATAATATTCACATTTGCAAAATAATAACAAGCTCTTTTGAGTTCCCCTTCCGCGGCCAATCTTAACCACGTTTGAAAAAATCATAACCAACGCTTATAGAGTTTCACTTCCTTGGCCAATAATATTCACATTTAAGAAATCATAACAAATTTTGACGAGTTTCAATCCCTGGCCAATAATATTCACATCTTCCAGAACATAACAAACAATTACGAGTCTCACCTCCGTGGCCAATAACATTTCACATTTGCATATAACAATCTCTTACGAGTTTACTTCGAGGCCAATAACACATCACATCTGCATAAACAAGCTCTTGCGCGTTACACTTCGTGGCCAATAACATATCACATCTGCATAAACAGCTCTTGCGCGTTTCACTTCGTGGCCAATAACATATTACATCTGCATAAACAAACTCTTGCGCGTTTCACTTCGTGGCCAATAACATATCACATCTGCATAAACAGACTCTTGCGCGTTTCACTTCGTGGCCAATAACATATCACATCTGCATAAACAGACTCTTGCGCGTTTCATTTCGTGGCCAATAACATATCACATCTGCATAAACAAACTCTTGGGCGTTTCACTTCGTGGCCAATAACATATCACATCTGCATAAACAAGCTCTTGCGCGTTTCACTTCGTGGCCAATAACATATCAAATGACCTGAAATACCGTGAAAGAAAGTTACCAAAAAGAATCAGAGTGCTTTCATTTTCAACCTCGTTCCAAGGGCTTTTCCCTTCGAGAGAGGGGCGGGCAAAAAGCCCTGGGAACGAGGTTGTTTTATTTTGCCACAAACTGCGTTGGAAATTTGCATTTTTACAAGAAGAATGGCTTAAAAATGCACTCTTAACCTAGAAATTTACAAATTGGGAGGATCTTCCTTCGATTTTCCTTCCTTTTTCGTTCTTGGGAGTTCGTGCTTCAAAATGCAGGGAAAAAATCCATCTCCGGGAGACTAAAATTTAAAAATTTTCCAGTGGGACATGCCCCTGGACCCCCCTAGAAGGGAAGGACCTTCGGCCTTTCCGATCAAGTGTCCACCTGCTCAAACCATAGTTAGTAGAGGGGACTGGTTATGAAAGCCGGCGAACTTCAAAGAACGATGTCTTTGTTATTCTTTTTGCGTAGTCACGTGATATTGACCCTGCACATGAAAAATAAAGATGGCGTCCGGAGTGACATGACTCTCGATGCGCGAGTAATCTTTTGCTTATATTTTGATAAATTGTTGTGCGATCGAGGATAAAATAGCATAAATACTAACTATGCTCAAACTCATTGTCCTCCTCCTGTTCAAAATCTTAATGAAACCTCTGTGAGAGGCCTGTTACAGGAAGAGTACGCATGTCGTTTCACACCTATATCATTTTTTTTAAATCTGTGTGTAGGGGGGTCATCTAAATTAACATACATTCTATGAGGGGGGGGGGGGGGGGGGCATGTGAAAAAAATTAGCATGTGAAGGGGGGTTATGCTATTTATTACCAACAATGCACTAAATCTCACCAGCCCCCCCCCCCCCCACCCCCATGCTCATGAACTGTCCGTTATGATGCGATTAACATTATGTCAGATAGACTCAACATCCCATAATAGACCATTTGACAGTTGTGGGCTTAGTACCCTGGCCTTTGAGTGAAAGTGAGGCTGGAGTTTACTTTGTTTTGATACAAACCCGGCATAGTAAATCGAACCCAATCGAACTAAATTTCAATCGAACGCAATCGAACTCAATCGAACTCAATTCATGGATTGAGTTCGATTGAGTTCGACAATCGAACGAAATCGAACTCACTGAAAAGAAAAAAAAAACAATTGAACCCAATCGAACGTTCGATTTTCGAACTCGTGATTTGTGTAAAACAGGCGTTGAAATCCATAACCAGATCTTGGAAGCTCGAGTTACTTCAGCTCGGAGCCGGTAGCGCACGTGTTTTTCGTAAACGAAGAAATTCCGCAGAAATGGCTTCAGATGCGCTGTGGATTGTAAGCTTCAAATGCGTAGTAAAAGGCTACCAGGAATGCCGCTTTGACGTCAAGGATGACGAAGTTTTCAAGGTTTTAAAGAAAATAGGCGAGAAAGGCCGTGCATTTCGAATTGCAAAGAGCGCGGACAATTAGGTCACCTTCATCCATCTACTGTATGCCGTTGCGTGTGTCGCGGTTAGTAATTTGCCTGCATTTTTGCGTAAAAGTAACCCTTCGAGTTGTCTTGCCGCAATTGTAAGTTAGCTGAAAAAGGAAAGGGTACAACAATTTCGGAATACGCCCGCGGGAGTAATAATAGCTTTGCTCTGTTCTGTTCTGTTCTCTTAACTGCCGTGGACAGTTTATAAATGAAGTTTCTGTTATTGAATAAATTATAAAAAAAAAAAACAAAACAAACCTGCTTTGATGGGCTTGCTTTGGGCTTGCTTTGTATAGGTTTAATTACCAGAGCCAATCGAACGCCATCCATCCATTCGGTTTACCGAACTCAGTCGAACACAATCAGATGGATTGAGTTGGATTGAGTTCGATTTGTTCGATTGAATTCGATTTGTTCGGAAATCGAACTCACTAAAAGTCCGGTGTTCGATTTCGTTCGATTGCCGAATTCAATCGTACTCAATCCACGGATTGAGTTCGATTGATTTCGATTTCCGAACGTTCGATTTACTATGCCGGGTACAAACCTTCCTGCTTTTCGTATGTAAATCATGTTAGTAAGCATAAGAACAACATGATTTACATATGAAAAGAAGAAAGGTTTCTATCAAAACAAGGTTAACTTCAGCCTTATTTCCACACAATGATCAGAGTACTAAGTACAAACTGTAAAATGGTCTATTCAGTTCCCTTATGCGCAGTGGAAGAACTTTTACAGTGTGACAATTCAAGAAAAACTATCCGTGAGCAGTACTTTACTGCTGTTATGTTCTTCCCATAAAATGGATTCGTTTGGTAAACTTTTATTTAGAGTGCCTTTGAGTGAAGTTATCAGTTCTTAGAATACTGAGGATATCGATAAATCCCGGATATTTCTATCGGAGAGTACTTCATGTATAAGGTATCTGAGAGTACTATTTTCATGTGTCCAACATATAGAGTCGTATATATGCAATAAAGATCAATATGTGTCAGGTATTGCTTAATTACGGTCATATATTCAATCTATACCTAGGAGCTCTGTACTTCATATTTTAAAAGACCTTGTAGCGGTAAACCCCTTTTCTCCTTATTCCGCAATAAACTGCCAATCGAACACACCACGAGTGTATTCCATTGCATTCAATTGACCTCGACTTTAGAAAATAGACAAACATGCGCGTTTTGGTTCTTTTAATTACATTTAACGTGAATAACTTTCTTCTACAAACTAAATTTAATTTAGCTGAAATAAATATCCACTAAACAAGAAAATAAAATGTACGTTAATTCACAGCATATGTTTTTAAAAAAGCGAGAGCAGGTAGGTTCCATTTAAGCTCCAATAACGATCAACATCGAATTTCTCCTTCTAAAATCAATGCTTTTAATCAACCAGAGATGTCATGAGAATTGAGGATATGATCACCCAAGATGAATTCTCTTGATATTTTAACAACTTCTCCCCACTAATCCTATGACAAATGTATAGAAAAAAGAAAGGAGAATTTGCATTTTGATATTGGTATCAAAGGGTAAACAAGGTGATATCCACCTTCTTTAACTCATTTTTTTTTTCAAAAAAGTAAAAATGGTATCTGCAGTTTCCTTCATCCTAAACATAACTACATAACTACATAACATAATTACTTAATAATAGCCTAATTTCGATATATTAAAATTCAACTTGAAACAAAAGACATCACTACGAGGCTTAGGGGAATAAACCACATTAATCCCTAACTATTATTTTCCTAAGCCTCGTAGTGATGTCTTTTGTTTCAAGTTGAATTTTAAGGTGGCTCCATATAGTTTTTGGGCGCGCGAGGCTTGGGCACGAAAATAGCGCGAGCGCGCGTTTGTTTATTTTGATGACGTCACGAAAATAAAGAGGTTTTTTTACGGTAACTAAAACGTTTATTGCGCGCATTCCACACGGTGAATTTTCATAAAAATTGACAAACTGGTAGGATTTTCTTTGTTCTCGATCACAAAGAAAAAACAACAATTTTTGTACATACACAAACCCAATAAACGTAAAAAATGAAAAGTGAGTAAATTGCCGAAAATTATGTACCGATTTTTTTATGGCTTTGTTAGATTTGCTTACTGAATGTTTCTTCTGTTTCACTAAAAATCGTGAATATTTACCTTGTAAAAACCGAGAAAATCCGTTGAGAGGTTTGCTAACCTTGAACAACAACCCGACAACTCAAACATTGCTTGCCATGGTAACGAGACAAGACTGCCAAATTCGACTTCCTCTGTAAACGAGAAAGCCTAAGCTACGTGTATGTGTATATTATGCCTATTACCGCGAAACAAAACTCTCGAAAGACAGCAATAAGAGCGCGTATATTTTATTTGGAAGACTGGGCAATAACTATATGCAGCCACCTTAATATATCGAAATTGGGCTATTTTTCTATAGTATGCCTTTCAGGTATATGCTCTATTATAAAGTCGCTATAGTCTTGTCTAATATATAATCTATAGCATGGTCTCTAAGTATGTTCTGTATATTATGGTCTAGTATATGCACGCTCTATAGCATGGTCTCTATACTAGTATATTCTCTATAGTATGGTCTAGTATATGCGCGCTCCATAGCATGGTCTCTATAGTATGTTCTCTAAAGTATGGTCTAGTATATGCGCGTTCAATAGCATGGTCTATATAGCATGATCTCTATAGCATAGTCTAGTATGTACGCGCTCTATAACATGGTCTCTATAGTAAGTTCTCTATAGTATAGTCTTGTATATGCGCGCTCTATAGCATGGTCTCTATAGTATGTTCTCTAGAGTATAGTCTATACTAGTATATGCTCTATAGCAGGGCCGTGGTCAGACGAAAATTCTTACCGAGGCAATATTAAAAAAGAGAAACACTTCTTTCAATTTTTTATGCATAGCCTTTTACAGGAGAGATCCAATGTACAAGTATTCAAACTGAATTCTATTTTTACCAAGGCAAGTTCCTCGTATCGCCTCATGCTACAGCTACGGCCCTGTATAGTATGGCATGTTATTACTAAAAATGTTCTTCTACAGTTACTTTGTTTTATTCAAGCCATAGTTTTGAAGAGAATGTTTGATGCTTTTAACATCAATGACAAGACCAACCACAGCGCAAATTGTGATTATCAAAAATATAACCCAAAAGCTTATCTTAAGGTACTTTATCAACGAACGGCGGTCTTGTTCACCTCCCTGTCCGTTCGTGTAATCCTTTACCAATCTAACCCCTTTTCGTTTGCAAACCTTTTCCACGTTTTCCGCAATCGCTGGCCGTCCCACAAAGAAACAACAAGTCTTTTTGTTTGCGGACTTGAGAGCTTTCTCGAAATCTATTCGACCATTGATGAGTTGGATTTGGGTGTCTGCTGCGCATGCGGTATCGGTGTCATCCTGTTGTTCCTCAGGACTAGTGACGTAAAATTGGAAAGTGATATTAACAGTATTATTTTCTCTGATCTTTTTCAGGAGTTCGTCGATAGGTTTGCGTAAAAAGTGGTAAAATGCCTTGCAGCGGACTGAGTAAAAGATGTCGATGTTCATTTGTTTTTTTGTTTCGCTTCTGCTTTGGAAATTTGGCTGTTCTCTGTGAGCCAGGCAGCTCAGAACATCCAAGAGATAGCCGCATCCAGATCCTGTTGCAAACAGAAGAAAGTGGAAAGGCCATTGCATCCCTTCTGATTCTTGAATAAGATGATGCAACCTCCAAACAGACGAACGATAAGGTCCCCACGTGTGCAAAGTCAACGTTTTCTCATCGGTGGCCAACCAGCTTGTCCAAGGTTGGCACAACTGCTCCTCGTCTTCCATTATCGACATAACAAAACCAATGTCCCAGGTCGAATCTTGCGATAAATTACTAAAAGTCGTGAAAGGATGAGATCGTTGAGGTAAAATTCCCGTGCTTTCCTTGACTTGTTGATGAAGATAGTATACATCCCCAACGGTATGCTTCACTTTCGTATCTAGTTTGACGTACATGACTATGTACTCGTTGTTTCCGATGACTTCTTTCCGCACAATGTGACCGTGCTGATGCCGATAGAACCAAATGGAGAGCACTCGGTCCACACACCAGATGATGAGCATAGGCAGATTAAAGAAATGCGCCAGTCCGTGTGTGATCTTTCGAATGTTGTCAACAGCGTACCAGATTCCAGCAAACACGTGCAAGGTCATGGCCAACGAGTAGCTTCGTTGGTTAGCGTAATGTGATCTGCTCAGGGGAAAGATCAAGCAGAACAACACGATCATGAGCACGAAGCGGTATATCTCGTCCGAGGTGAGATGGACTCCAGTGTGGTCATTAAAGGTCCAACCCTGTACGGCTGCAGGATCCCAGAACTTTGACCAGTTCAAGTGACCTGGAGAGCTGCTGAAGTTAAACGTACTTGGTGGGTAGTATTTCAGTGCTGTGCCGTCAAGGAGGGGCGGAACGAATATGACAAGGACGTGAGCAAGGGACGGAATCGCTATCAGGAAGATACCGGCGAATCTATGGATTCTCAAATGGATATCACGGATTCCATCCACTATTAACCACCTTGGGGAGATCTCGCTAATGAAGTTTGGAAAGCACCACAGCATCGTGTAGAACATGAGATTCTGAGATGTAATAATGATACGCGCTGTGACCGCCCACACGATGTTGGTGATCGTCTCACCGATGTTAGTTCCCCAGAGGCGTCTTGGAAGCTTTCCTCCTCTTTTAAGAACGACATCGCCTTTGAGAACGAAGCGATCAACCACACACAGTGTTGTTATAACCAAGAAAACAATCCAAACCAAAGCCTCGTATGAGATGGAGAACCGCCTTCGATTGCGTCTGATGCTAGATGATCTCGGTTTCGATGAGGAGCGTGTTTGATTTTCGGGAATCTCCATGGAAAATGTTTTCGAGGGAGGGAAAACTTTGTTTTTCCTTGAAGGCAGACGAACCTTTTTATGGCATTCTTCCATTTCCTGTTTATGGAAAAAATGAATTGCCGTTAGAACACAGTATCACAGTATCAGCTTTTAGCTTCATAAGTAACGGTGCATTTTAGTATGGATTAACATTTGGACAATCAGCACATTGTTGCAATGAGCCGAGATCGAATCCATGGATCGGACGCTGGATAAGTTTGGTGTATTTCCTGACTCTAGATATTTAACATTGCGTCATTTCTTCAGAAGAACAAGTTTGGAAAGTTATCGGTTGTTAATGCACCGGCTGCATGTCTAATTGGCTCAAGAATGCCCTAAAGCAATACTTGCCGAAACCCATTATAAATACCTGTTCGAGGCAGTATTGTATTTAAAACAATCAGCTTACACAACATTTGAAGTGATTCACAGACACTGTTGCCAAAATATGTCTATCGCCATTAAACCTACGCAAAACGCGATTTCAGAACTTGGCTTCCAGAGCGCCTTTTCGCCCTTCAAAATGCGTAAGCATCCCATCAGTTGAACTTAATGTTATATTGTAGCTATTTTGCAGCTATATTAAGTCATAAGTATATTGTAGTTACCGTTGTATTATGCAAATTGAATAAAAAAACTACAATAAATGACTCTAGATTAATAGAAGCGAAAGGAAGCAAAAATAATACGAAAATTCTTACCTTCAAATCATGGAAAAACTCTTGATATTTGAAACCCATGTCGTCTGTGTACATGTCCATAATGACCTAAATTATAACATATTTTGGGTTAAAAATACACATATAATCAACGATAATCATTTAGCTTTTTTAAATAGACTTCAGCACCCAGCAATTATTGTAGACATGCACCTATGCCACCAAACCCTTAACAAATTAATAGCGGAGCACTTGCCAGGCCGAAGGCCTGGCTGCGCAGCTCCATACTCATAGAACCTACGCCGTGATTTTTCATGGTCATGGCTAGCGGAATGTTGCGCGGGCGCGTGTCCGTCCGCCCGTGTTGGACAACATCCGGGATCTTGAAAGCAAGGCTTTGTTTTTCGCGCGGCCACACAGCCGTGAGCTCGGTAAACACTTTAGTTGTTTTCTTGTGCCTAGCGGAGAATTAAACTCGTTATTTTCCTGCATTTTTTCGCGGTTTGCTACTCAAGACAGGGATACTAATTAAGGTATACTCAGAAGCCGCTTTAGTGGAAAAAGACGAGCTTTCAGGGATAAAATCTTGCTTCGAGGAACTTCATGTATTACGTTTTTATCAATGCGGGAGATGATTAATTTTCAGAACCAGAAGCGGAGATTTGAATTTCCAAGCAAGCGAGGAACTTAAAGGTAAAACAGATTACAGTTTTCGATGAGAATTTATGTTGTTATCAATCTGTGAGTGACTTGTTATTAGTGTTATTGTTAGTTTTGGCGAATTGATTTTAAAACGTGCCTAAATTTAGTTGTATCGATCTCTTGAATTTCATCGAAGAAAGCTTGAACTCGATGAGCAATAAATAAATGGTACGCGTTTTGCTTTTAAACGTAAACTAATGGAGATTTGAATAAATTTTTTCGAAAGAAGATTGTGTTGTCCATTTTTATGTGTTTGTTCGTTCATTAGATAGATTGAAAAGCGATTTTATGTAAACAAAACAAGACTTGATTTTATAGTACAGTTCTATCTTCACTCGCATCGCCTTATGCAAATATGTTTGTGTATTTTTGCAATTTTTGATTTTCAAATCAGTTTCTCGGGCAATTTTTGACAAACATAAACTGTATTTTATTCGGAAACTAGTGGTACTATTTATTCTAGACAGAGAAAAGTTGTTTTTGTGAACTTTTGTACGGTCTATAAAAATGTGCTGTGCAGACGGTCGCGTAATACTGTTTTTGAGAATTGCTAAAATTGAAAATAGCCCGTTCGTCAATCTTAATTCTTGTGCTTCCAACCTTTCACCTTAGTTAAGTTTCACCTTAGTTAAGCTTGTTCAAAGTGCGACGCTGTTAGGCTTGGGCTATCTATATATATTATTTGGAGCGATTTTCAATTGTGTCGTAAAACCAAAACCAAGGTTATTAGTTTGGCCTATTTATAACAGACGCAGACAATGTAATGAACCAATCAGAACTCGAGAAAATACAGGTAGCCACGATTAGTTTTGGTTTTACTTCTGATTGGTTGATCAAGTGGCGCGAGATTTTTTAGCCAATCACAATCAAAACCAAAAACAATCACTAAATTGCTTTCGACAGTCGATTGAAAATCGCTCTATACTGATAAAGCATTAATACCACGGTACGTTAGAGCGCTTAATGTAACTCAATTCTGGCGAGTAGTTCGAATACCCTATAGCCTACTGCTCAGACCTTCTTTTGGCTCGCCACGCTCTCCTCGCCAATGTAAGCGAAAAACAAAGTTTCAATGTTAAATTATCATATAAGAGTATTGACTTGGTTTTTATTATTCAACCACCCAGATTACAGTATAAAGTAAGGTTCTTATTTAAAACTATTTAAAGGGACTATGTAACAAGTTGGGCGGTTTCTGGTCAGCCCCTGTGTTGCAATTTTGGAAAGAAACTTGAAACGTTAAGCGTACATTTTTCATATCGTAATCCATTTTCATTGTGATCATCCACAGCCATAGACAGTTGTTAATAGTTTCAGTTCACTTATATAGGGTTAGGGTTAGCAAAACTGGACCATTAGATAAGGTTTCCTTAGATACTAATAGGTTTTGTGGCTTTTCAAAGTGATGTTCAACCTAATAATTTTAAGGACAAACGTGGACATTTCTGTCCTACCTTTAAATCCTCTCGATCAGTGACCTCACTCAGAAGCTGAAACAGTTGTTCGCCGTCAAATGCGTCATCATCAATTCTATTGCTAACAATGAAAAAAAAAACAATGACGAACCATTGGCATGTTCATTAGATGCACTTAACGTATGGTTTGGCGGAAAGCTCTTGTTATCGTAATAAATTAGATTAAACTTCAATTAGCTGCATAATTGTTGAGACACTCTCACAAACTACACTCACGTTTACAAAAAATGATGCCTCGAAAAACAAAAGAACAATATATTCCCCTCACAACCCCCCTGCCCCGTTCAATGTTGTTAGCAAAGTTTTGGACATGGCGCCGGTCACAAAACAACATTGATAAGGGGGGAGGGGAAAGGAAAGGTAGCAATGGTGCACTTCTTCCAAAAAAAGCACTTGTGAATGAAAGTGTCTCAACTACTTTTGCAGCTAATTGTAGCGTTTTCTTAAGTAAAAACGTCGCCTCAAACCCAAAACCCAAAACAAACAAAACTTTATTAGGCATATAAACTTAAATACAGTTACCCTGCAAATTAGCAAAAACGCTATTCGAGGCAGGGAAAAGTAATGTAATTGAAAATAATAAAGGTTGGACAATATAACAATACAGAAGCTGATCTGTAGAGTTACAGATTTTTTTTTTTTTTAAAGCTTTGATAAAATCATGATATTGGTGGCAGACACGGGAAATAAATGAAATGTGCAAATTATACCAATTTCATTTGTTTAATATCACAAAGTATTTGGGGAACATCAATATAGTCATCTGTTTTCTGAAGAATCTCCAGAAGAATTTGTTTGATTTTCGATTTGAATTGAGATTTCCTCAACGATTTAAGGGATTTAGGTAGTCCGTTCCATATCATAGCACCAGTTCTCGCAAATGATTTTTTTCATTTTTTCCGTTCGGGAGTACTCAACATAATAATTTTGGTTTGATGCAGACCTAGTTCTATAGTTATGTACATCGGTCGTTAGTCTGAACATACTTCTCAGATTACTTGGAACAGTTTGGTGATAAACGTCATGCATCAACAACGAAAGACGTTCAAAATTTAAAAAGGTTAATGGTAGAGTCCTCGTTTGATGGAAGAAGGGAATGGCATGGTCCATAGGTTTAGCGAAAAATATCAATCGAAGAGCTCTTTTCTGAAGAATCAATAATTTATTTGTATGAACTTTAGCACCTTGGCCCCAAGCACATATACCATAGGTTAAATAGGGCGAAATTAGGGACTGAAAGATAGTCATGAGCGTTTGACGAGGAACAAAATGCCTTAACTTTGCTATAACACCAACGCATGTACTAATTTTTCCAGATATGTGCTCAATATGGTGTTTCCAGGAGAGATCAGCATCAATATAAACTCCTAGGTATTTAACATATTCCTTCATCTCAAGAAATTGGTGTGAATTTGTTTCATTATCAAGAACAGTAATGCGTGGAATAAATGGTAAAGATTTTTGACGCGGACGAAAAATTACAAAGTTAGATTTCTTAATATTAAGTGATAGCTTATTGGCCTTCAGCCAATCACAAAGATTTCCAAGTTCAGTGTTAATTTTGAATTCAAGTTCGCGTAAGTTTTTATTAGCATACAACATGCTAGTGTCATCGGCAAACAAATAAAATTTAAGCACACAGCTTGATTTGTGAATATCATTAATGTACAGGAGGAATAAAAGTGGTCCAAGTACTGAACCCTGTGGGACCCCACAGAGTGTTAGTTCTTGGTTTGATATAGTGTCATTAACAAGTGTTGTTTGTTTACGGTTTGTCAGGTATGATTTAAACCAGTCATGCACAACACCCCTGATACCGTAATTGTAGAGCTTAGATAAAAGAATACTATGATTCACTGTATCAAACGCTTTTTTAAGATCAATAAAAATTCCGCACGTGTATTTTCCTTGGTCCATGTTACATTGTATGGTGTTAATAATATCAAGTATTGCGTGTTGGGTATTATGTTTAGTACGAAACCCGTATTGTGAGGCAAATAGGATGTCATATTTGTCAATAAATTTACTGAGTCTAGTAAACATAAGTTTTTCAAAAATTCTGTTATAAACAGACAGAAGGGAGATTGGGCGATAGTTTCCTGCCTCCGTGGCATCATCTGCCTTAAAAACGGGAATTATTTTAGCAAGTTTAAGTTTATCTGGATAAATTCCACATGAGATAGATTGGTTAAAAATATTTGCTAAAGGTTCACTTATAATATATTTACCCATTTTAAGAAGTTTAATAGGACACGAATAAAGCCCGTAGGCTTTATTATTTGATAACAGACTGATTTCACTCACAATGTCACTTGGAGTAACTGGTTCAAAACTGAACGTATTAAGTACCGGTGGATCTAGAAAATGATTGAAACATTTTTCTACAGGGGGTATGGCGCTGGTTAATTTGTGGCCAACGTTTGCAAAATAGTTATTCATTGTATTACTTATTTCTTTATGGTTGCATGTTAATTTATTGTTTTTACTGGTTTTGAGACTGTTTATTTTATTTACTTTATTTCTGTTGCGAAATATCAGCGAATTAATCCCGTTCCACGTTTGCTTAATATCAAATAATGTTGACGTAAAATAATGGTGATAGTAGTTCTTTTTACTTAATCGAATTAGTGTTGTCAGTTTATTACGATAGATCCTGTATTTGTCAGTATCACCGTTTAAGAAAAGATTATTTTTTATTCTTATTGAGGTCATTAAGCCTTTTGTTATCCAAGGTTTAGAAAGAATTTTAAACTTCCTTTTGGAGATGTTTTTCATTGGGGCATGCTTGTTCACTACTTTATTGATTTTATTGTAACTTTCTGTGTTCGGAGAGAGGAGGCTTCCATTACACTTGACAATTGACTGCCATGATTAGCTCTTGGACTGGTGTCAACATGCCTCCAAATGCATCTTTTCGACCACGCTTCACCAAATATTGCGGAAAATTAAGACTCGCAAAAATCAGGAAAGAATAAGAAAATGAATAAGGAAACATTTTCCACCATTTATACTTTGATGGATCAATGCTACAATTCTTTATAAGCTGAAATTAAGGGCGTCGTCAACAGGTTACATTGTTACTATGGTAACCGGTTACAATAACTTGTTCAATAGCGACTGGGCATTTGTTTAACACCATAATTGTTGCACTGACTGATAAAGAGTGGTAGTGTTGTTACGTCAAAGTGTAAGTACTGGAAACTACTAGAAACTGCTGTTAGCCACCTTAACTGGTCCCAGCTCGGCTGAACTCACATTTTTATCGTAAATTAGTTCGTTTTACTGAAAGCTAAGTTTATGCAATACCTGGTATCCTGCGAGGAAGCACGTGCCAGTAAAATTGTGATATCCCTTTTGTCCTTTAGCGACTGAGCAATTTTCCTCAATATCAGCTCTTTCTCTGCGGTTTTGGCTGCTGCGCTGTTCTCAGGTGTAGCAGTGGTCCCTGGTTTAAGCAATAAATGTGGTTAGAAAATAAAAAAAAAACAGAAAACAATGGCAATAGTTCTACTGTCATAAAAGGTTCGGGGATGCTCGTCGGAAAGTATTGAATTAAACCTCTAAATGATTTGCCATCGAATGTATTCATCTATGGATTTAGGAAGAGTATTGTCATAAATCTTTAGTTCTTCATTCATCGTTTTAAATTGTCATTTACTTATTTTGTCATTTGTTTTTATTTTATTTTAGTTTTTATTTATAGTTGATGTGATATCTTACAAGATTTTATCAACTCAATAAATGTAGATGTAGATGTAGATCGTCTCTTTTGTACTCTTGCATATGGGTTTCCCTCCTGGGCTAATTGCGTTCTAATTGGAAGACGAACCAACGAAACTTCCAGTAAGCGTTCTCCTTCGTCGAACGCAATAATACCTACCAGATTCAGCATCATGCAGAAACTTTGGCCAGTTACAGCTGTTAGGGCTGTCGTCACTGCTGTAGTAGGTCTGGATCTCATCAACTTGTTCATCTGTCAGAAATTCTTTAAATGTCTCCTTGCAAGCTTTCTTAAAGTCACTTATGCTGACATATCCTTTCCTCAGTGGATCATACTCGTGAAAACAGTCCTCAAGCTACAAATTAAAAAAATAAGGTTTGATTGCTTTCCGATGCATTTCTACAGCCGAATGTTATTTTACAAATCAATTACAAAATATCAGTCCCATGGTGATATGATATAATTACTATTAAACACGTCAACAACTTTTTTTCATCCTTTGCCTCCTTAAGCAGCACATGTCCCGTTAGTCATTGCACTGAAAGCTGCAAATTCATCTGCAGTTAGGACTATCTAGTCTCTTTTTATTACTAATTTATTGAATGTTTCTCGTTTTCTTTTGTAAACCACGTAAACCACTCTTTTGTAAACCACTAGACTTATAGATCAACATTGTTATGGTCTTCATTGATTTAAGTATAGTACGAGTACAGTAATCCCTCATTTATCTCAGGGATAGTCGACATAGATCACGCAAGTGAACGTGAATATCGTGCGCGCTCGTGTGACTACCCACTCGACGTCATAGTCTATCAGTCTCACTATGTTATTTGCATTTTCAGGCTGATTCTATAACCGGTTACGGTACACCTAAGGAAAATAGGATAGAAATCTTGTATTTGAGTCATTTAATACAGAATATTATCTTACCATAATCCCTCTTTCACGAACAAAGTCTCTGACTTTATCCATTAATTCATCAAATGTCACAAACATCGAACTCACAGATGGTGTTTCTTCTGTTGATCCTTTCCTGCAATGCCAGTGAGTGATACCATTATAGTTACGATTACCATACCAGTGTGTGAAGCCATAAATTATGATTGCAATACCAGTTCGTGATACCATTAGTTATGATTGCAATACCAGTGTATGATTCCACTTTAGTTATGATTGCAATACCAGTGTGTGATGCGATTAGTTATGATTGCAATACCAGTGTGTGATGCGATTAGTTATGATTGCAACATAAGTGTGTGATGCCATTAGTTATGACTGCAATACCAGTGTTTGATATCATTAGTTATGACTGCAATACCAGTGTGTGATACCATTAGTTATGATTGCAATACCAGTGTGTGATGCAATTAGTTATGATTGCAATACCAGTGTGTGATACAATTAGTTATGATTGCAATACCAGTGTGTGATGCCATTAGTTATGATTGCAATACCAGCGTGTGATGCGATTAGTTATGATTGCAATACCAATGTGGGATACGATTAGTTATGATTGCAATACGAGTGTGTGAGGTCATAAGTTATGATTGCTATACCAGTGTGCGATGCCATTAGTTATGACTGCAATACCAGGGTATGATAATGGTGTCATTTTTCAAGGTCTAAAATCCTTTGACGCCAGTTTTAAGTTATTTTTTCGGATGTATTTTCAGTTATGATTTCAATAGCCAAGTCACATTTATTATTCTCTTTTTAACATCTAAAGTACCATGACTTCAATTTATAATATCAGTTTATAAAAAAGCGAGTTTGTCCTAGGCTTAAAGCAACTTGTAAGCAAATCACGTTAATACGATACAATCCGCAAAACTACAATTATTCAAATTAAATTAAACGAACCAGTCTTCCTTACCCTTCACTTCCGGACATATCGGTGAGATCAATATAACCTGTGTGTGTAAGTACAATATTGTTACCGTAAGACACCATTATTTGCTATTATCGCACCATTATTTCTTATTATGCTGCCATTATTGGCCATTCAGTTTTAATGATAGCTTAAAAGTTTCATTAGCTGTAAGCTGTCTGCAATCATGGAATTTTTGCTAAACTGATGTGTTGTTGTTAACATACAAATAGTTTTTTGCCGGCGGATACCAAATATATACTGACGGTGTGCGACCTGTCAGTTACATAACAATGAATTGAAGCTAATTGTGTACATGTGTTAACACATCGATATATCAGGCGGGGCCGGCACTGAGTCCCTTTAAAAGTAAAAACATACCGCTTTCCATTGACATGACGATGCACTATGTTAACTAGCCTCAGAGGTACCTTGTGAAATACAATATATCTGTGCAGAAAATAATAACAATAAGGAAGTGAGTTTAGTCGCCTTTGTTCTGTAATCATCAGAGGGTAGAAGTCCGTAAGGGTTAGATCAGGCAGCATGGGACTTCAGTTCTATAAGAGAGCAAAGTGATAGCAGGCAACGACACTGTTTGAATTAAAGTTTCGCTTGTGTTGCCAAGGTTGTTAATCATTCTGACTGTATTAAATATTGGGCACCAAATAAATAGATAATTGCACAGCCATTATGGTGGCATTACGTTCAGGAAAATCTTCTATTTCGGCTGACAACAAAACCCATGTAGTGTGTTATTCGCAATCGCAAACTAAAATGGCAAATAAATGATAATAATTACTGGATAATGATGATAATATTTACTTTGCTTAAAACCGTTTTAGTTCGATATCAAGACCAGTAGATAACAAAGAGATGTGATGTTGTTATACGCTGGAACTTAGAATTGGCGTTACCGGCTTTCAAACGCTCCGAAATTAGCCTGTGCACAGGTTGTTGCCAGGAGTACTGGTTAAAAGAAAATCGGCGAGTAAAGGTGCTTGTTCACAAGGTAGTGCGCAAGAAGGGGTGGCGAATGGTACCTTCAAAATCGTGGGTCTCGGACTAAAATTTTGATCCGGTCTCGAAATCTCGGCAGTTTTTGTTTGAAGTCTCAAAGTCTCGTTTGGCTGGTGTTTTTACTGTCTCGGAGTCTCGGATTTTTTTCCTCAAGGTCTCGGAGTCTCGGATACTTTTTGTAAGCATTCTTGATTCTTCATCCTTGTTCGGTTGTTTGATAGGTTATTCGGATATTTTTGGCACTGAGTCTCGGGCTCGGTTTTTTCCCGCATTGGGTCTCGGGCTCGGATTTTATAACGTAGCTGCGGTCGCGGTCTCGGATTTTGAAACAAGGGTCTCGGCGTCTCGGCGAGTCTCGGATTTACCATTCGCCACCCCTGCAAGAGAAAGCAATGGAACTAAAACTCACTGTAAACGCTCTAAATCGCCCTCAAAACTACGTAGGAGACAAGGACGCACACAAGCGAAGTAATAAGGTAGGCAATTTTTATTGAAATCTTGTTCATATTTTTTAGCTCCTAGAATGGACCGTTTAATCTCACACAAATCCTTATAATTTTGCTCGTAACGGTTACTGTGACACATATAGCTTGGGCTACCTATCATTTAGACGCACAGTCTACGGCGAACTCAGAATCCTTCAAAATCGCTCAAAATATCACTCGTACGGCAAAAAGACGGCAATACACCACAAATAAGGTAATTTAACGTTTATTTAGCGTTAATCAGTACATACATTTGGCGATACGTCGCTATAATATGAAATTTAGGTAAATCCCATACATTTCCTATTAAATTACAAACAAACGGTCATGTTACACAAACAGATTGTCTGGGCTCCCTGTGGTAAAATGATTTCAAGTATGGCCAGAATGAATAATTGAGTGAATGAATAAATGAATGAATGAATGAATGAATGATTGAATCAATCAATGAAAGTATGTGGGCAAGTTTACGCACAGACGTCTTAAAAAGCTCATGACGATCAATTCGACGCACAGTCTACGGCGAACTCAGAATCCTTCAAAATCGCTCAAAATATCACTTTTACGGCAAAAAGACGGCAATACACCACAAATAAGGTAATTTAACGTTTATTTAGCGTTAATCAGTACATACATTTGGCGATACGCCGCTATAATATGAAATTTAGGTAAATCCCATACATTTCCTATGAAATTACAAACAAACGGTCATGTTACACAAACAGATTGTCTGGGCTCCCTGTGGTAAAATGATTTCAAGTATGGCCAGAATGAATAATTGAGTGAATGAATAAATGAATGAATGAATGAATGATTGAATCAATCAATGAAAGTATGTGGGCAAGTTTACGCACAGACGTCTTAAAAAGCTCATGACGATCAATTCGTTCGTACTATATGCATTAACTCAAACGTGTCTCAATCTCGTGAAATATTTGTTCAATGTTTAACGTATAAATAAAAATCAAACCCATACAACAAAAAACTTCCGTTTCAGCACCAAAGTATGAAGAAAATGATTTTAAGCTGAATGAAGTGATTCCCTGTGATGCTTTTAAGCATTCCTTTAACAATCAGGATACTTTTCAGATAGAAACGACAAACGAAGGCAAACCTCTAGAGCGCCTTCTGTTACAAATTTTACAATCGTACCACGAGAAATTGTTTCTAAAGATCTGATTGGTTGAGTGGCTTCTGTTACAACCTTTACAATTAATCGTACCACGAGTAATTGTTCTTAAAGATCTGATTGGCTGAGTGGTCCAGACCCGAAAGGTACGTTTTGTTTCACTTGGAGAATTGTTCACGCAGATACACACGTACAGAAATAATTATAATAATAAAAAAAAAAATCGGCTCGTGTTTAATTTAACTTTGTAAATAAGATATCCCTGTTATTTGAAGAAAGAAACGAGGGAAAGAAAATCAAACCAAGCCCCCCAAAATTGATTCTTTATGGATGTCATAGAGTAAATAAATAAATGATTGAATCAATAATTGAAAGCATGCGTGCAATATACGTTCACTAAATAACAAACGCAAAGAATTGCTTAGTAGCTTTTATTTGAATTTTGATACTTGTACAGCATAATAAACAATACCACAGGAAGGTATTGGTCAATGACACATGACCACTTTGTGCAGAATAGCAATGAAACTTAAAAATACACACACAGAAAGCGCTGATTAATGGCTTGGTTTTTTATTGGTCGTACCTTACGACTTTATCTACAAACGGAATTAAAAGTTGATTTCAGTTGATTTGACTCAGCTCTGAAAGTGAAAGTACACTGTCAGGAAATTGAATCCCGCCAATGAAGAATTTGACTTAGTGTACCGAATCTTATCTTATTGCTGCGCCCACCTTAAGCAAGAGTTATGATGCCCAAAAATTGCTTTGCGCGTTGTTTTAAATAAGGTTCAAAGTCCACAAAAAAAAAATCATGATTTTGCAACTGACAAAACTTTCTGTACGCCCACTATTATTGTAAACAATTCTCCACCGTTCACCAACAAGCGACTAAAATAAACTGCATGGTCTTGTATAAAAGAAGGAGTAAAAATACATTTCTTTCAATATTATTGTACATTTTCCGGTTTTGCATTTTAAGACTTGCTGTGTCTTTGCTTTTACCATTCGAGCCTTCAGAAAATTTAAGGCGCTTCATACCAGCGGCAGGATGGAGACCAGAACATGTGTAGTATTGTTGTGTGTTGTCGATATTTAATATCTTTAATAGAGCTTTTAATATCTCTAATAGAGCTAAAAGATCAACATCAAGTGTTTCATATTTTACAGTTTCGATGGCGTCTTCAGAAAACCACTGACCTATTGTTGTGTGCAGAGAAGTGCCTTGGTACTTGATAGACGTTACGTTAGAGGCAATATACATCTATATTCATGTTGTGTCAATTTGCCACATGCCGCATAGAACTTATAAAAATTCAAGAATTTAAATATTTTTTATTTTATTTTATTTTTTTTTGAAGCATCAGTAATATTAATATTTCGTAATGCTTGAAACAAACCGACGGAAAGATTAAACATTTAAGACTTAAGTGCAGTGTTAGGGCAGTGTTATCAAAAAACTGTTTTTGATGCAATTATTTTTTTATATATTGTTCACGCTAAGTGAGCAATTTATTTTGATAAAGCATATGTCTGGCATTTTCTTTTCGCACGGGCTTACTGTCCATGCTATTTATAGTGCCCAGAGTTCAATGTTAATAATTGATTCTTTCACCTGGTTTCAGCTTTCGTCTGGTATGAGGAAATTGAATGCAAAATAATGTCACGCTGACGCATCTATTCACTAAATTAAAAAAACGTAAAACAATTGCCAGTTAAGCATTTATTTGAATGTTTACACTTTGTAGTTCCATTCATATATAGTTCAAAATTTTGAACCACCCGTTGAACAGCATCTGATTAACACCACGACAGGAAAGTTCTGCTCAGTAGCTTTCATTTGAATGGTCGCATTTTAGGATTTTATCCACAGACTCAAACGTTAGAACCAGTCTGTACAGCATAATAAACAGTACCATGGGAAAGTACTGCTCAGTAGCTTTTTCTTTTGAATGGCCACACTTTAGGATTTCATCCACAAATTTAAAAGTTAGTACCAGCTTGTACAACATAATAAACAGCACCACAGGAAAGGTCTTTCATTTGAATGCTGTTTAGGATTTCACGCAGAAAGCTGGCAGATCACGATTCGAGTTGATTGGAACAAATAAGTATAAAAAGTTTATAAAATGTCGGCGGTATTCAGGCGATGGTGCCGAACTTGTGATCCGCGTGAAACTAAATAATTACAAGAAAATGGCGTCATATGAAAGTCACGTTTAACATCAGGTCACTAAATTTGATCCGCGTCACGTTGCGCAATTTAGACCCCTTTTAAAATCATTCAATTTCGAACATTTTGGCTTCGTTCGTAGAAACAACGCAAAATGTCGAAAAATCCACAACGGAAAAGGTAAATTTAACATATAGAGCACCATTAAAATCATGTTTCGGGTCAATCGGGAAAAAATTAGGGTCGGCTTTTCGAGTTCGAACATTACGCATTCGAGTTTGTTTACAAGTAAAATCCGAGTGATTTTCTGACTACGTGGAAGACTAAGCCGGATATCACGTAACATCAGGATGTAACGCAAAAGTCCCCACCGTTTTCGAAATGTTCGTTAAGTTTGGCGCGTTTTGATACCAAATTCGTTGGGGTTCGCAAAAATTTACTGTCGGCCTTATGGCAGGGAAGATTATGAAGTTTGTTTATCCTGCGCTTTTATCATCCTCGTCGCTGAAGCTACTCCTCGCGATGAGAACACGAATAATGAAGGCTTTCATGGAGGTCCTCGTGGCGATACACCAATGTTCATAAAGGAAATTAACAAGTAAGCCACAAAGAGTTAATATCTGAGTATTTTTGCCTAATTTTGGGATATTACTGCAAGGTCTCTATATTGATTTTTTTCTTTTCTTCTTAGCTATCTGACCTACACTACATCAATTAAGAAAGAGTTAAAGACGAAGACGAGATTTTCAGAGGTCGAAGACAGACCTGCCTTTATGAGAATAGTAGAGGATATTTTGGAAAGGTCCAACATCACAGGAGTACTTTTGAATAACCGGATACTACACCGCTTCAACAAGCAAATTCAGAAATTGTTTCAGTATTATAAAAGTTCAACACACGACCTCCACTCGTTGAATTCAAAAAGCATATCCTTTGTAGTGAATCTTGACTTTATATTGGGCTTTGTCGATATCAATTATTTCAATTTCGTACAGAGTTATGTCTTGTTTAGTCATCTTTCTTTTGGCTCGAACTTGAGATCACTGAAAGTTAAATTCCTCCACGAATCTCTTCGAAGGCTTCACTTCTCTCTTCACCCGCGAGTCCGCCATGTTGCGTGATGTTGTTATCACTGAAACTACGCATGCGTAGAACAATTAAAATTGGAAGAGAGACACTGGTATCCAGTTTGAGCTGATGTTCATCGCAAAGGGGAAAGACTTCGATATGATTGCCAAAAAGAAAAGAAATAACGGAACAAAACAGGATAAAATGGGTACAGATTTTGTGTGAAGGGAACCACGAGTGCGTATAAACCTAGCCGGCCTGGTCTGAAAACGGTGAGGATTTAAGAGGTCTTGTCTGAAAACGGGTATGGAAAATGTAAAAGTGAAATCGGCAAAGGACCGCAAACGATAATGCTGCTAACGGTATACGTAGGATCTGCGAGAGACCTAACCAGCCAAAAAATGAACAGACATACCAATAAACTGCAGGGCTGATCTGACTACGTAATAAAATGAACTTTGCGAGACACCATCACGACAGAAACCGATAAAGAAGGATCGCAATCGTGGACAGCTGTTTCGTTGTTATTGCAACTCTTCAGCACGGTGTAGCGAACTAAATGTCGCCAGCAAGAAAGCTAGCGCAAATATTTTGTCCATGCATTTAAATGTTCAGTTTGGCTTGGCTTTCTTGCTGGCGATATTTAGTTCGCTACACCGTGCTGAAGAGTTGCACCCCCCCCCCCCCCCCCCCACCAACGAAATATTCCGAGGAGTACCTTTTGAGTGAACTTTCTGTGCGTCTACCATTACGGTGTAGAATTCCTCGACGTTCGTCAACAAGCGACTAAAATAAACATCTTGTATACGAGAAGGTGCGAAAATATGAAAATTTCCTTCACAAACAATATTATTGTGTACTCAAGTTTACAATTTTAGGCTTTCTGCGTGTTAATTTTGTTTTCACCATTCAAAGAACTTGCTTAACCGAACCTCTAAAATTTCAAGCGCCTTAGCCAATATACTGTGCAGTAGTCAGAGAAACATCAGAAATATGCTAAAAGAAATTGATACATAAAGTTTTGATGATGTCTTTATAAAGAAACAACCTATATTGTCCGGTGTGGCGAATTGTTTTGAAAATTGATGAAAGTTGCGTCAGATCGGGCTTTTTTTCGTTGTACACCGTCAATAGATATTCGACTGCTGACTGTTTAAGTCGACCCACTGATGAGTATTCAGAATTAAACTTAAAATTATTTATAAATAATGTTGAACATAACCAAGCTAAAACCGCGGAAAAGTACTAATCGATGGCATTCATTTTGAACTGGCCGACTCAACATCTTGTTAGTGGCTCTAAAGGTTGAAGGTTCAGGAACACCCGAACAGGAATACATACATACTTTATTCAAAATGCAAACATTATATGGGAATATAGGAATGTCTAGTAAAACACTTATAATAGCTTTGCCGGTACTGTTTTCCACATTATTTCAGTGCCTTTTAAGGAAACTCATGATGCGAAAACTTATGTACAATTTGATCTTTTCGCTTCTTTCAGCTGAATATTTCAGCGGTTTGAAATCATAGAGAAAGGGATGTTATTTCCCGAATTTATTCCCTGCTTTCGCTAGACAACGAAGAGTCTCTCTTTCCCAGCTTAATCCGTCGAGCGAGAAACGAAAAAACATTAGCGAACGGTAATGGCCGCGCGAAACTGGGGGCGAGGCAGGCGCGCCGCCGAAAATCCTAGCCGGTGACCTCACTTCGTACCCAAAATAAAAAGACAGTTTTGATCCTTCTGACTGTTAATGTCCTTGCATTCAGTTATTCCCCTTTTGTTAGATCAATCCGCGTATGGAACAGACTTTCAGACAAGCAGTTCTTGCTCCGAACCTACAGATCTTTCAAACATCAGCTCTTCATAAAATGCGTACTACGAACCCGCTCATCTCAAGAGACTGTAACCGCTGATCGTAGAGCATTTAATTTCACCCGCAATATTTATCCAGCACCTAATTTAAAATCACCTGCACAAGCACCTTCCAGTATTAGTTCTCACTTGTTTGGAGTTCACATTCTAAGTTCTAAGTTCTTCCGAACACAAAAGGCGTTAAATTTCCGATGTTACGCCGGAGAGTTGGAGGCGACATTTTACTAAAGAAACTCAAGATTTTAAGATGATTATTAAAGGCCTTCCGAACAGCTCGATCTCTCAGCTGGTAACGATTCGTTGGTTACTCGTGAAGCTTTTGAGGTTTCATTAAGATACGGGAATAGATTGCGGTCTTTTAAGAAGATAAAAACTGTCATTGTCAAGGCCCAATTAAACGTCAGTGATAGCATCTTAAGTTTCACGTTGTCGTTCAGTAAACATTGCCAAAGAAACCAAGAAGTAATTCGATGCAGTTTACAATGCTGATTTCATTAAACATTTCATTGACGACATGGTAAATATCCCTTGCTATTCGCAAGGCAAGAATACACGATGGCTCTGCTGTATCAGTTATTTTACATGACAGACATCTGAATGTTGATTGAAGCTCAGGAATTTAGACACATTCCTTTATAATTCTAAAGGCTATAAATAAACATTTAAAAAGCCACCAGAGCAATATTTTCTTATATTATGGCTGGTTTAAGGGGGCAGAGTCACAGCTGAAATATTGTGTTTTCAGAGAAATATCAACTCCGTGACAAAATAACGGCTAAGAGTCCAAATTCCACAAGAGAAACAATTTTGATTTCTTGGCCGCCTGACACGAAATCAAATTTGATGAACTGTAATCCACTTCAAAACTGCTACTCTAGAACTTCCAAACTACTACTCTAGAATGGAATCTTTTTATCCAATAACGTTGTATATTTGGTGGTATTTGGCGATATGACGTGGAAATAAGGTAAGGTAAGCAAGAGTTTGTTATTTCGGCGGGACAGTGCCCTTATAACCCTTTAAGCCCCCACTACTGATCATTACCAAATTTCTCCTTGTAATATCAATGCTTAATCAATCAGCGAGGTCATGAGAATTAAGGATATGATCACTCAAGATAAATTCTCTCTATATTTATACAACAGCTTCTCCCCACTGTTCCTATAATAAAAGATATGGAGAAAAGAAAAGAGAATTTGTATTTTGATTTTCGGGATTAAAGGGTTAAATTACTTGGACCGAGATGACCGAGATGATATTTCTGTTGCAGCGTTTCTGTTCCGACGAACTTTTTGTAACTTGGCCACATTTTAGACTATATCAAAGGAAGTCGATTCCCAAATTTTGAGCCAAATAGAACGGACCATTTCTTTTCTAGGAGGGCCTCAATATGAAATGAGGGGTTTGCACAAATCCAGATTTTGGCTCCTGTATTTATTTTGAAGAAATTCGGTTCGTATTTATTAATCCATGCTTCGTTCAACTAGCAGATACAAAAAGAATTATTGCAATAGAGTAAAAAACAAAGAAGTTATAACCAAAAGTTTGCCGTTGCGAAATTGCATCCAGGTCACAGATGAGCGCATTTTGCATTTCGATCGAAGAGTCATGTGACAAAGTGAGTCATGTGACAAAGTGATCACCTTTAACATCGTTTCAGCGTTCTGGTATGAGGAAGGGGTGGATTTATTTGCAGCATATATGCGTAAGTTACAAATAACCGTGAACCCTAAAATAGCTTACAATATTGTTTGCTATTTTACGGACAATTTGCACAGTGGGAGAAAATCGTCGAAGATAAGCGCAGCCAAGATATACTATTTATATATTTTTTTTAGCGGTTCATGTCGATTCGTCATTACATTCCTCTCATGAAAAAAAAAATTCCGTTATTTTACTTTATGGCATATTCCATTCCTTTATCATCTACCTTTGTTAGCATGTTTTGGTGGTACGATACCGAAAGTTGATAATCAACGGATTACATTTCTTCGAAGAAAACATCTAAAACATGCGCTTTTGTGGTTAACATGAAACGAGTACTCCTCCTCTACTCTGCCAAAACTATTTCTAACTAAATTCTCACTGTCAATTTTAATTGTTTAATGGATACGCCAACAAACTGCACCCAGGAAAGAACTTCTAATAAGCTGTAATTGAGTGGTCACACTGTAGGATTGCATCCTCAAACTCAAAAGTAAGTAATCTACAGTGTACCATGTTACACGATTCTAAGTTTGATTAATTGCGGCCGTGAAAAATCGCCACCGGTTTAAGGTCGTTTAACATACATGTTCTTTATATCTTCGTAAACTATACAGTAAAGAAAACGCGCATTGTTTGTAGGTGAAATAACTTCTAGATAACTTCAGTTCTCTCTGATAGTATATTAAAAACACAGTACATATAATCGTTTGGTGTTTTAATATTATTTTGCCTTTCATCTCAAACCTTTACAAAGCTCTGTAAGCGGACACGTTCGTTAACGGAGAGCTCTGCTTATGGCCGCCTTGATAAAACCTTGTTCAGTGAATTCTCCTCTTAGCGGAGAGTTTTGCTTATGGCCGCCTTGATAAAACCTTGTTCAGCGAATTCTCCTCTTAGCGGGGAGCTCTGCTTATGGCCGCCTTGATAAAACCTTGATCAGTGAATTCTCCTCTTAGCGGAGAGCTCTACTATGGCCGCCCTGATAAAACCTTGTTCGGTGAATTCTCCTCTTAAGAAAATGATCCCCGTAAGTGGCCAGCTCCAGTTACGGACATTTTTTTTTGCTTCCTGTGGGGTGTATGCGCATGCTCTACAAGGTCTAAGATTTGAGTGTGTGGATAAAATCCAAATCTGTGCGACAATGCTCGTTTCAATTCTTACGATTTTTCATTTGGAACTGTTTATCACTGTATCGTTTGCATGCTAGTATTTTAATTATTTATTAAATAAATATATTTGCTGTATTATACAGCAACCCCTCAATTGACGATTATTAGCTGGGCGGTCGGGCTAGTTTCACCAATAAGCTCTGAAATAATTAATAAGGCTTCTAAATGCCCGTGGGTTACCTGTGGCCCTTGCAAAGAAGTTTTCTGGATTCTATTCCAATAGCAAACAGTTAAAGGGTAGAATAACCGATTATGTGATTCAGTACGAATGAATGCGGCTTTGCCTTGAGGGCCTCTGTAGTACTTCACTAGGTTTAACTTCCACGAGGACGTATACTATCTTATATCTTTTACTATCACTGCTAAATATTGGCACTGGCTGAAAGTTACATCCTGTCCAAATAAATCAAAATTCCCCTAAAAACAATTCTCTCGCAGTAACTAAAAGTAACTATAACGTCACGTTATCGCAAAGTTTGGAACAGTCCTTCTGTATTTTTCAACATAGCAAATCGAGTTAACAAAATTCGTTTTAAACATACAACTCTTACCTTAGTACTGACTTTTAGTCTCTTGAGGTCCCACAATCTTGAAACAAGCCGCTTAAATGTCTCTCGCGCCCAACGTCAGTGTGTTATAATACTGATATCTCAGAATGTCACATGATAATTGGCCAACGTTTCAGCGCTCTGGTATGAGGAAACACAATTTCAAAGCAGATTTGTTTAATTTTCCCCTTCATAAATTTTATGCAATGGAAGCGCTTTGTAAAAAACGAAAGGTTACAAAATGCGCTAAATATATTAATCCCAGGAATGAAAACTAACAATATGCACATAATCGTGTTTCATTTGCCGAATTGTCTCATGTACATACGACTATAAAATCAGTAGACGATGATAACCAGAATCTTTGTATTGGATAGTTTGTGATGCTGTAGATATATGTTAGAATGACTTTCAACCATTCAAAGGGTTTATCTAATTAAACAGAACTTTACTGTTGTAATGTTACTTTATTACGCTGTGGAAAATGGCGTTAGCTTTTGTGCGGCCGTTGCCGGATAAACGGCTAACACCGACAACAGAGTATTGAAAGGCAACCAAAAGGGGAATGAAGGCGTGGACCATTAGGTCTCTGAGGGGGTAGGGGTTGGGTGACTTTGTCTATGCTCGTTTCTTTTCCTTTAGCTGCGTAACAGTACGTTTTTTAAATCAAATGAAGAATGATCCTCGCAGTTGTGAACGCAATTTAAGCAATTGCGAAAAGAAGCCTGAAAAAAAAATTCAGGACTTCAACGGGGTTCGAACCCGTGACCTCGCGATACCGGTGCGATGCTCTACCAACTGAGCTATGAAGCCACTGACGTTGGGAGCAGGTCAATTGTAGGTTCATATGTTCCCGTGAAAGGAGTGAATGTGAAATGATATATATGAAATAAATCATATATGAACTGCGGAAATGAAATCAAATGAAGAATGATCCTCGCAGTTGTGAACGCAATTTAAGCAATTGCGAAAAGAATTGCGAAAAGAAGGCTTCTTTTCGCAATTGCTTAAATTGCGTTCACAACTGCGAGGATCATTCTTCATTTGATTTCATTTCCGCAGTTCATATATGATTTATTTCATATATATCATTTCACAGTACGTTTGTTGTTTTGCTAAAAAAAACAAAACTTCAAGTCGGGCTTTTGCAATTGCAGGTTATTTTTTTTCCCAGCAACTCGGCTTGCGGGATATTTTTTCTTTCAAAATCACCCAATCCCACCCCACCCCCCTCAGAAGTAAAATGTTCGGTCTAGTGACTGTCCTGTGTTTCTGTTTGTCATGCTAAACAAGGTTGGTCTGTGGATAATAACGTAACATCTAATCATTCAAATGAAGGCTTCGAAGAAGTTCTGTCTTGTGGCACACTTCAACATACTGTACAGGGTAGTCCTAACTTTCTAATTTAGTGCGTAAATTAAGTACATGGGTGACCACTTAAACGAAAGCTCTGTTACAGATGTATCCTGTTCTGCTGTCGCTTTGACCTTTTAAGCCTTTGGATAAAAGACCATTCCAACAAAAGCTGTTGATCATACAGTAATGTTCTGTGGATCTGTTTATGTCGGCAAGAGTGACAATACTTTTTTTGATTAAATTCAGGAACTTTCCACTTCTGAACTTAAGCAGTTTAATTAGTACTAAGTTTGTCTACAAGGAAGCTGATGGAATCCAAACAAAACTTATTTATTCACGAATTAATATAGCCGATCTTAGTGAAACGAGTTTCTATGAACGTCAATCGAGATAGCGCTACTCAAGATGACCCATCACGATTTACAGAGTCACATACATACAGAGTTGAGCTCGTTTTATTAAAATCTTCTGAGATAATTAATGAGTTCCACATACACTACACTCGCTCTTTACATAACTTATCAGCTTATCACGTGATAGGCTTAGAATCCGTGTTTGCTCGTGAGAAATAGTGAATAAAGTTTGGAATGTCGTTGTACTATTTTGCTAAAGCATTTTAGCGCCTTTAAAGGAAACTATGTGAAAGCTTAATACAATTTGAGCTTTTCAGTTCTTTTAGCTGAACATTTCAACATCAAAAAATTCTGGAGAAAGCAATCTTATCCTCGAATTTTCAAGCTGCGTTCTGCTTTCCGAAAATCCCAGCTGACCATATTTCGTACCCGGAACGACATTTTTGATCCCTCCGAAAATAAAAGGCGCTAAATTTTCTTATGTTACGAAAGTTTGTGGCGGGATTTTGCTTAAGAATTTTTTTTAAATCTAATTCCGTTACGAAGTTTTAAGGCGAGTTAGGACTTTCGAACAGATTTTCCACTGAAACGATTTGTAGCGTGTTCCTGCTTAATTATCAATCACATAAGAACACCAATTTTACTCCTGTAAACTACAGGTAAAAAAGGCAGGTAAAAACACGGGAATGTACCGTTAGATAGCTTTTATTTGGATGCCCAATGCTGGAAAGAACATTACATGACACGGCTAAAGGCTTCAGTGAAACTGGAAGTGATAAAATGCTATGACAAAAATAGTCTTAATGACAAAGAATCAAAGGCGTCAATATAATGTCGCTAATACCGTAATAAATCGAACTCTTGATGTTTGGACGACACAGTTTTGTGTTTCCGTGATTGTTCCAGTTATCGCCCCCACCCTCCCAGGGGTTACACCGGTACATTTTTGGGGGTGGTAGTGTGTCGATGGGACTCTGATCCCGACACAGGCCATGTTCAGCTACATTTTGCAAACCTATTCTAGATCATTCTAGAACAGACAGCAAAATGTCCCAACCCTATCCCAGACTATAGTTTATGAAAGGCTCTTCCACTGATTTCTATACGCTATCCCAGACTAAACTGCTTGAATACCATACCCTTTATATGGCGTTATATTCCCGACAAAATTCAACATCAGCTTTTAACATTCATGTAACGAAATTTGTGTCTTTCTTTGTAATGCGATATTGTTGTTTGCTTTGTCGACATTGAAGTCTCACAGTTCGATTTTCATGTTTGACTATGCTACATTGGAGTTTGACAATGCGACATTGAACAAGCACGATGCGTCATTAAAGTTCTACGCAAGAGATTCTACTCACTTTTTTCAACTTTCTGCATATGACATATTACATTTCACCTTACACATTTCACATTTGAACGAACTGTTTGAAGTATGATATTCGTGTATGTAATTTGATAGCCGAGTGCTGCCATGCGACATTCAACTTTGCTCATTTTATGCGAGTTTCATTTTTTCCGTCTCGCATGAGTGATTTAAGTTCTACCAGAATCCGCTGTACAAAAAATCCAGGGCTCTCAAATCCGCTGTGCGAGAAGTATAAAAAGCCTAAAGCATAAAGCTTTCCCAGTAAGATTTCGGAGAGATTTGCGCCTTTAGATCACAGTTATGAATTTGATCTCTTCGATGATATTGACCCTTTGATCTCGGCGGTTTATCTCAGCTTAAATTAGGAGGATTTCATGCTGCCCAGAGCCGTTAGAATTATTTTATTTCTTTATGTCGTTGTTCGGTGCTACCTCTTTTGGCATACCGTTGCGGTTTCTTTCACTCGCTTTTGTTGCGAGATAAATACTTATCGGCTAAAGTTTGTTATCGCTTTGAAAGTGCTAGGATCGTTAAATTTCTCAGGCCGTGATTTAATTAGTGTCTAAAGTCTGCGATGTGCAAGACTTGTGAGAAAGTTTTTCCCAGATCCGACTCTCAAAATGCCGTAGTCTATTCCACTGCAAAGTCAAATGCCACCAAATATTCAACTTAGTTGGATAAAAAGATTCTATAGAACAAAACAAAAGCAGTAGTTTGAAGATAAAGTGCAGGATTGCAAGGATTGAAGTGGATCACAGTTCGTCAAATTTGATTTATTGACCCCTGGGGGGTCAACAAAGTTTTGTACGGGGATGCTCCGCCCCGAGGTCCACACCCTTACCCTAGCTTTCATATACCGTTTTTGACAGAAAAAGTACCCCTTTCATATACCTTTCACTGAAAATGGTACATCTTTTCATGCTGTCCAGAGCCGTTAGAATTATTTTATTTCTTTATGCCGTTGTTCGGTGCTACCTCTATTGGCATACATTGCGGTCTCTTTGACTCACTTTTGTTGTAAAGCCCAGTTTCCATATGATCGCTACGATCACTGCGATCGCTGAAAAAAAAGTTCAGCGATCGTAGCGATCATATGGAAACCACTCTCCGGCGATCGTAGCGATCACAGCGATCGCAGCGACAACGATCGCTGCGATCGCTGTGATTCTATCTCAGCGATCGTGGCGATCGTAGCGATCATATGGAAACCACTCTCCAGCGATCGCAGCGATCGCAGCGATCACAGCGACAGCAAAAATAACAAGATGCACTGCGTACGCCCACTCAAAGGGTGCGATTTGACCATTTTTATGAAAGAAGTGCAAAGATACAACTGTCTTTATAACAAATTTTAAAAACAATCCACAGCCGCTATGTTGAATTTCAAGAATGAGGCGAAACGATATTATCAGACCCAGGTCCCCTCGATCTTCATTCACTTTCTCAGCGATCGTAGCGATCGCAGCGATCATATGGAAACCATCAATCGCTGCGATCGCTGAACTATTTTTTTCAGCGATCGCAGCGATCGCAACGATCGTAGCGATCATATGGAAACCGGGCTTAAGATAAATACTTACCGGCTAAAGTTTGTTATCGCTTTGAAAGTGCTAGGATCGTTAAATTTCAATTCTCAGGTCGTGATTTAGTGTCTAAAGTCTGCGGTGTGCAAGACTTGTGGGAAAGTGTTTCCCATCACGGATATTGACGTCTTAGATCCGACTCTCAAAATACCGTAGTCTACAATTCCACTGCAATGAAGTCATGAATTCTTGCAATAACTTTAAGCTCCTGTAGTTGAGTAGTGTGTCTCAGTGGAGCTGGGATAAACCTTCGTTGTTTTGTAATAGCGTTTGATCAACAGATAATCTGCAGCATGGTTGCTGTTTTGTAAATCTCGTGGATGCTAGTAAATTCTAACATTCTTTCCTTGTAAGCAAGGAATGAGACAATTTAATGTCCTTAAGGGACATATTGACTGTCCCGGCTGAAATATCGTGTTTTCATGGGATGATTATGGCCAGGGGCTTGCTTTAAACTTCTTTGTTATCTTGAAATTGGAAGAAACCATTGCCAAATGTGATAGAATCAAAGAAATATGAACTAAACAGACAAAATAATGGTTAGAAAAGTCAAAATTTCACAAGAATGGCAAGTTTGACTTCTTGACCGCCCGTCAATAAACCGGGGGGGGGGGGGGGTACTCCCTATAACGGGCTATACGGGATACTACAGGGATCCTCCGCCCGAAAGGGGTACCTTTTTTAGGCTGGAGGTATATGAAAGGGTCGGGATTTCAGGAGTTGAAGTATATGAAAGGGTAGGGATTTCACGAAGAATAGGAAAGGGTAGCGAAAACACGAGTTGAAGCATAAAAAAGGTAGGGAAAACTGTCATTTAAGTATTCAGTAGAAAGGACCTTTCAAAATATGTCAAACAGACGCACGTAAAGGCTATATGAAAAGATGTACCATTTTCAGTGAAAGGTATATGAAAGGGGTACTTTTTCTGTCAAAAACGGTATATGAAAGCTAGGGTAAGGGTGTGGACCTCGGGGCGGAGCATCCCCGTACAAAACTTTGTTGACCCCCCAGGGGTCAATAAATCAAATTTGACGAACTGTGATCCACTTCAATCCTTGCAATCCTGCACTTTATCTTCAAACTACTGCTTTTGTTTTGTTCTATAGAATCTTTTTATCCAACTAAGTTGAATATTTGGTGGCATTTGACTTTGCAGTGGAATAGACTACGGCATTTTGAGAGTCGGATCTGGGAAAAACTTTCTCACAAGTCTTGCACATCGCAGACTTTAGACACTAATTAAATCACGGCCTGAGAAATTTAACGATCCTAGCACTTTCAAAGCGATAACAAACTTTAGCCGATAAGTATTTATCTGGCAACAAAAGCGAGTGAAAGAAACCGCAACGGTATGCCAAAAGGACCAAAAGAGGTAGCACCGAACAACGGCATAAAGAAATAAAATAATTCTAACGGCTCTGGGCAGCATGAAATCCTCCTAATTTAAGCTGAGATAAACCGCCGAGATCAAAGGGTCAATATCATCGAAGAGATCAAATTCATAACTGTGATCTAAAGGCGCAAATCTCTCCGAAATCTTACTGGGAAAGCTTTATGCTTTAGGCTTTTTATACTTCTCGCACAGCGGATTTGAGAGCCCTGGATTTTTTGTACAGCGGATTCTGGTAGAACTTAAATCACTCATGCGAGACGGAAAAAATGAAACTCGCATAAAATGAGCAAAGTTGAATGTCGCATGGCAGCACTCGGCTATCAAATTACATACACGAATATCATACTTCAAACAGTTCGTTCAAATGTGAAATGTGTAAGGTGAAATGTAATATGTCATATGCAGAAAGTTGAAAAAAGTGAGTAGAATCTCTTGCGTAGAACTTTAATGACGCATCGTGCTTGTTCAATGTCGCATTGTCAAACTCCAATGTAGCATAGTCAAACATGAAAATCGAACTGTGAGACTTCAATGTCGACAAAGCAAACAACAATATCGCATTACAAAGAAAGACACAAATTTCGTTACATGAATGTTAAAAGCTGATGTTGAATTTTGTCGGGAATATAACGCCATATAAAGGGTATGGTATTCAAGCAGTTTAGTCTGGGATAGCGTATAGAAATCAGTGGAAGAGCCTTTCATAAACTATAGTCTGGGATAGGGTTGGGACATTTTGCTGTCTGTTCTAGAATGATCTAGAATAGGTTTGCAAAATGTAGCTGAACATGGCCTGTGTCGGGATCAGAGTCCCATCGACACACTACCACCCCCAAAAATGTACCGGTGTAACCCCTGGGAGGGTGGGGGCGATAACTGGAACAATCACGGAAACACAAAACTGTGTCGTCCAAACATCAAGAGTTCGATTTATTACGGTATTAGCGGCATTATATTGACGCCTTTGATTCTTTGTCATTAAGACTATTTTTGTCATGGCATTTTATCACTTCCAGTTTCACTGAAGCCTTTAGCCGTGTCATGTAATGTTCTTTCCAGCATTGGGCATCCAAATAAAAGCTATCTAACGGTACATTCCCGTGTTTTTACCTGCCTTTTTTACCTGTAGTTTACAGGAGTAAAATTGGTGTTCTTATGTGATTGATAATTAAGCAGGAACACGCTACAAATCGTTTCAGTGGAAAATCTGTTCGAAAGTCCTAACTCGCCTTAAAACTTCGTAACGGAATTAGATTTAAAAAAAATTCTTAAGCAAAATCCCGCCACAAACTTTCGTAACATAAGAAAATTTAGCGCCTTTTATTTTCGGAGGGATCAAAAATGTCGTTCCGGGTACGAAATATGGTCAGCTGGGATTTTCGGAAAGCAGAACGCAGCTTGAAAATTCGAGGATAAGATTGCTTTCTCCAGAATTTTTTGATGTTGAAATGTTCAGCTAAAAGAACTGAAAAGCTCAAATTGTATTAAGCTTTCACATAGTTTCCTTTAAAGGCGCTAAAATGCTTTAGCAAAATAGTACAACGACATTCCAAACTTTAACTTAAAATAAGTTATGTTTGACTAGTTGAGAAACCGCCTAAATTAAAACATATATTAGTTTATGTAAATTACTGGATCGGTTGTGTGCAAATCTAGTTTTTTTTACGAGAAAAATCCATTAGGTGTGAAGTCTAGGTGACGCTTTTTGACTCTTGAACACCTGTAAACCCTTAAGGGGAAACGGCCCAACAATAGAAAATTTTAATTGTGTTTTGTATGTGCTGTTTTCTTTCTATGTGTACATTTCAATTTGTGTTCATCTTATTGCTAGCTACTTTCGTCACTTTGTACAACTACATGGCTTTAGGAAATTCGATCTTTTTAAACAAAAATGAATCTTCAAATAGCTTCTCTTAATGTACGGGGCATAGGAGACAAACAAAAAAGAAGAGAAATGTTTAATTGGCTCAAAGCAAAGAATATTTCTATCTACTTTCTTCAAGAAGTACACTGCACTGAGAATACAACCTCTATTTGGAAAGCGGAATGGGGTTACAAGACTCTGTTTAGTTGTTGTTCCAGCGCTAAAGGGGGAGTCGCTATCCTTTTTAACAACAATTTTGCATTTGAAATTGAACGGATTTTTCTGGATACAAATGGTAGATTCATTATTTGTGATATTAGAACAGAAGGAAAATACATCACATTAGCCACTCTATATGCTCCCAATAATGATGAACCAATTTTTTTTCAAGATTTCTTTGACCATTTACTTGATTTTCGATGTGAGGATCTAATAATTGGCGGAGATTTTAACCTGGTTCTAGATCTTGATAAAGACAAAAAGAGTGGCCGCTTTAAAACACATACAAACTCAGTTAAAATATTGCAGAAATTCATGACTGAACTGACTTTGACAGATGCTTGGAGGGTTTTAAACCCAGATAAAAGGAGATATACTTGGCGTCGAAGAAACCCTGAAATACACTGCAGATTGGATTTTTTTCTTGTGAGCCAAAACATGATGTGTAATGTAACACGTGCTGATATCTTGGCAGGGTATATAAAACGGACCATTCCCTGATAGTTATTGACACAGCTATACACTCAAACCAAAGGGGACCGGGCTTCTGGAAACTAAATACTTCATTTCTTACAGACCTTAATTACGTGAATCAAATTCGAACAACAATTAAAGAAGTTAAGAATGAATATGAACGGGATGACGATGTAAACCCAGCCTTGCTGTGGGAAATGATAAAACTAAAAATTAGAGAACAGACTTTAAAATATGCCAAAAATAAAAAAGCGAAAATACTAAAAATGGAAGACGAATTAGAAAAACGCATTAATCTGTTACAAAACGTGATTGATTTCAATGGCACCGGAGAACAGGAAAAATTGGATGCTACTAAGGAACAGGAGCTGAAAAAGGCAGAACTGGAGAGAATAATAGAGTATAGAACGAATGGTGCGATTTTGAGGGCAAAATGCAGATGGCATAATGAGGGCGAAAAAAATACAAAATATTTTCTAAATCTCGAGAAAAGGCACTATAAGAACGGCGTTATAAATCAATTAAAAACCGGAGAAAATGAATTTGTCACCTCAGACAAAGCGATTTTAAGCGAATGTGAAACCTTCTATAAGAACCTCTATAGTTCTCAATTGGATGCCAGTCACAATGACTTTCAGAATGATAATTTTTTCTTTGTCGATACAAATACAAAAGTTCTAGACGCCACGGAAAGACAAACATGTGAAGGCTTTATAACCAAGCAAGAATGCCTGCAAGCACTAAAAGACATGGAACCAAATAAAACTCCGGGGTCGGATGGCCTACCTGCAGAATTTTACAAGATTTTTTGAAACGATATCTCTGATTATCTGATAAACTCAATTAACCACGCATTTGGTATTGGACAGCTTTCGGTGACTCAAAGACGAGGAATAATTAAACTAATACCGAAAAAAGATGCAGAAACCAATCTCATTAAAAACTGGCGTCCAATAACGTTGTTAAACTGCGATTATAAAATAGCAGCCAAAGCTATTGCAAACCGAATTAAAAAAGTTCTACCAAACATGATTAATAGTGACCAGACGGGATTTATTAAGGGCAGATTTATCGGAGAAAACATTAGATTAATTGATGGGGTAATACAATTTGCAGCTGCTAAAAATATTTCAGGACTACTACTTTTTTTAGACTTTGAAAAGGCTTTTGACACTGTAGAGTGGACTTTCATACAGAGAACCTTTAAGCACTTTAACTTCGGCCCGTCGATTATTAATTGGATCAACACCTTTTATAATAACATTGAAAGTTGCGTCCTAAACAATGGTTGGTCGACACATTTTTTTAAACCTCAAAGGGGAGTTAGGCAAGGCTGCCCCCTTTCGCCCTATTTGTTTACTTTTTGCGTTGAGATATTAGCTGAAAGAATACGAAATAAAAAAGACATCAAGGGCATCTTTGTGCATGGAAACGAAATCAAAATCAGCCAGTATGCGGATGACACCACTCTTATTTTAGATGGCACAAAAAAATCTTTAACTTCCTCGCTTCAGGTATTGGATGATTTTAAGACAATATCTGGCCTAAAACTAAACAATAGAAAAACTGAAGTACTCTGGATTGGAGCCAATGCCGGAAGAAAAGACATACTTTGCCCGGAAAAAGATTTAAAATGGGTCACAGACAAAGTGAAAGCCTTAGGTGTGTGGTTTTCGACCAATTCTGAAGTAAGTCTGGAGATAAACTATTCTGAAAAACTAACCAAAATTAACAATAGCCTGGGCTGCTGGGAATACCGGCGACTGAGCTTACTCGGAAAGATTACGGTATTAAAGAGTCTGATAGCTTCTCAACTTGTTTACATCTTGTCGCCTTTACCAACAAATCATCGCGTTTTAAAAGAAATCAACAATATATTCTTTAAGTTTTTATGGGATGGTAGGGGGGACAAGATCAAACGAGATGTTATTATAGGCAATTATTCAGATGGTGGATTAAAGATGATCGACTTGTATTCCTTTAACAAAGCACTAAAATCTACCTGGGTAAAAAAATACCTTGATCCAGAGAACCATGGTAAGTGGAAATATTTTTTTGACTACGAATTGCACAAATTTGGCGGCCAGGCCGTTTTCAGAGGAAACCTTAACAAAGACGACATGTCTAAATTTACAACTAGTATCTCGGACAATTTTTTGGCCGAAATTTTGAATATTTGGTCGGAAATAAGTTATGATTCGGACGTGAACTCGATTGACCACTTTCTATCAACGAGCTTATGGTATAATTCTTTGATAAGAATCGGAAATAGACCTGTATATTACAAGTACTGGTTTTCTAAAGGTGTCCAAAATGTCGCGCATATAATGAAAGATTCCAACACCTACCTCTCACTTCAAGAATTAAAAGATCGTTTCAATATTCAAACAAATTTTCTTACTTTCCATAGTCTAATATCTGTAGTGAAAGCTTTAGAGAAAACAAACAAAGATCGTCTTTTAGATAGGAACACCAAGTTCGAAAGTTTTCTTGAACGCTTTGTAAAGTCTAATAAGGCAAATAGAGTAGTCTATGAAAAACTTATTGATCTAAAGCAGCAACCCCCTTACCGTAGTCAAAACAAATGGTGTGCGGATTGCGAGGTAGAAAATATGGAAACAATTGATTGGAAGTCAGTATACCAACTGTCTTTCAATTGTACCAAAATAACTAAACTAAATACCTTTCAATTCAAACTACTTCATAGAAGACTGGCAACAAATGATTTCTGGCAACAAATGATTTGCTTAGAATGATGAAATGTGCTGCAACGCTCTGAATAGAGATAAGCTTTCATGATTGACTAAAACATCCGGTATCAAAGAGAGCTTTTTAATAGTTGCGTCTCAGACAGTTTCAGCGAGTCTCATGAAGCTGTTTTGTGACAAACAATGCAGGTTATTAAAAAATTCTCGTTTTACTTCCGCGTTAATTCATTTTATAAATCAGAAATAGTCAAACCTGTATTAATCGTGGACAGTTAATAAGTCCCAACATTTTGTCCCCATGTCTACTGTAAAAATAACTTGTATTAAACGGACACCCCCATTAAGCAGACGCGGACACATAAAAGTTGACCTTTAAAAAGTGGTCTTTTCTATTATCTAAGACTTTAACGAACAGATACATGGAATTATAGGCTTTACTAGAAGAAGATAAAACCGATATATCGTTCTACCGTTTTTCGCATTAGCAATTCTAGCATTTTATTAGCTTTTCTTTCTAGCATTAATCTGATCGGAATAGTTAAAATCAGTCTATGAGCAGTCTAACAGTCTAAGATTTCAGTTTTTACTTCAGAAATTCATGGCTGAGTTGTTGCTGGACTATTCAGTTGCCATCAATAAGACCCCCCCCCCCCGGGGGGGGGGTACTCCCGACAATTTAGGATAGGTGTGTGCCGCCAAGGTTCTCAAACCCTGACCCTATTTAAGGGTAGAAAATCGAGATTTGATAGCCTTTTTAAGGCCCAATTCGGGCGTGTAGTACAGTTTTAACAGACCATATCTTTTTCGTTTTGCGCTTTGGGGTGGATACTGCAATTTAGTGACCCTATCTAAGGAATATCTAGGATCACAATACCAAAAATACCAAAAAGGATACCCTATTTAAGGACTGCGCACCTCAAAAACCCTACCCTATCGGGCGGCACATACCTATATAGTGTATATAGTGTATATAAGGGAGTACCCCTCCCCCCAGGGCAATAAGACGACCACTCGTTACCATTAACAAAGTAAATGTCCGTTGCTCCAGGAAATTAAGCTGCAGAGGGCTGAAGTTACACATGCATTCAAGTTTATAGTACTGTAGGTCCCTTTCCTTTACGCGTTTAAACTAGAGTAAACTGAATAAGACACTGCAGAAGCTTACCAATCAGAGCTTCTGGACACTGTCAATGACCTCTATTGCATGTCAATTTTTTCCCTGTTTAAGCTGTCTGTTTCTCGCCATTTTACTGTCTTTAATGACACAAACAGTAATGAACAGAAACGCGCCGTTGAAAATAACGACAATATCCAATATTCAATTGAATGATATTAACATAAATGACGCATTTTTATTATTATGAGAACCTGTATTAAGAGGACATTTAATAGCATATTCCGAGAGTGTCCGCTTGATGCAGATCTGACTGTAGAAAAAACTAAATATGCAATAGTAATTACAGCTGAACTGATATTTGATGAAAAACAGCATTATGTTCCACTAAATATGTATTACTCAGAATATGGTTCTTTTTTTTCCCCCTTTCTTTTGAAAATATAATGCAAAGTTATTATTTAAGGAATCTTTTGCTATTATTTGTGGCCTACAATATTCGACGGATCTTCTGTGAAAATTGCACCCATTTTTGATATTCGTATTTAGACCATTTGACTTCGTTGCGCACCTGTACAGATGATTTAGTGGTGTATTACTTAACTGAAAAAGACAATAGCGAAGCACACAATTACTATTTATAGAACTAAAACTCAGACAAACAAACCAAAAGTGACTCTCAAGGGATTCCTAATAACGAATTTCTATTGTCAGAAATGCAAGAATAAACAAGAATAAATTATAAACTCAGACAAACATGAGTACTGACGTCATCTGTGCGCTTTGCTATTGCAAACAACAATTAAGCTGCCAATATTAAACATCCTAGTTTCAACGCCTCCTCTTCTCACAGTGGCGGGACTGATTTGACAATTTTGGGCTTCAGGAATTTTTATAATAATATTTCCCTACCTTATTTATAATATTATATTTTTAACAGAGTTTGTAAGAAATTCATTTCACGATTATTGAACCTACTTAACTTTCAGTCTTGTACTAAAAGTCCGTCTTTGAACGAGCGGTTGCATGACATACCATGACTTCATGTGTGACCAAATCAGTCAAATTGTCGCGAAATGAGACGTTCGCTTAGCGGTTCACTGGTCGACTGAGCAAATTAGTTTGAATCGTACATACATATATACATATAACTTTATTTAATTTATTTAAGTTTTTTTAACTCTTGACTCGAACTTAATACTTGACTCGTGGCTTGAACTTCACTCGTGAAATGAGCATACTCGTGGCGTCTAAGGGCAACAAAACATTCAGCAGGGCGTAAATCGACAACTACATGTCGAACGCGCGCTTTTAATCTGTGAATAAAATTTAATCTGATAAAACTCTCGTACAAAGGCACTATTTCAAATGTTTTCTTTTAGGGTGACAGTAAAACGCGGGGACGGGGCCGGGGTCGGGGTGGGATTAGGTCTAGGATTAGGTATGGGATTAAATATAATCCCTTTACCTAATCCTAACACTATGCCTAATCCCATACCTAATCCTAGACCTAATCCCACCCCGACCCCGGCCTCGACCCCGCGTTTTACTGATACCCTTTCTTTTACGTAAAAGACAATTAGACGGGATGTCTTGAGCGTGAAATAACTAAACAGTAGGATTGATTTAAAAATAATGTTTATTTTTTTGCATGAAATTGCCTGATCCACGATAAACATGAGCATTCTGATTGGTCATGATTGGTTCACTGAGCGGTCCAGGAATTTTGCTATATGGACCGCTTACGAATTTATTTCATTTAATTGTGTTTCAGAAAAAATGTTCAAAAGAAAACTGTTTTGTTTGAAGAAACATTTTTACTCGGCGTCTTTCCTACGGACATTCGTCCTTGCATTTGAAGCGCGCGCTATTGCAATCGGCAAATTTTCTCATTGTATGTCATTTCCTTGCTCAGTTGTCTTGGATGGTTGGTAAAAACTGTAATCACTCCCATCCTCACTCACAACGCATGCGTGAATGTGAAAAGGGCAAAAGGACAAGGATAAAAGAAAACTGGCAAAATCATTTTAGGGACTGGAAAAGATTAAAAAATTGATTGCAACTCCCATATAAAAATGACGGGGTGCTCGTCGTACCTTTTAGGGGTCAAAATTTGCAGATTCAGGTACCGCTTAGGGTACGAAAATGTAAAATGACCACCATTAGAATTATCGCGATACCTTTTAGGGTATTGAGCCAAAAAGATATTTCAGAATATGACATGTGTTGTTTTGAATTGGTACCTCTTATAGGGGTTAAACTTCTTTTGAGCAAACGAACAAAGAAGCAAGGCTGATACTACGTATAAAACTTTGCAAGACATCAACATGGGGACACGAGATAGAACCCAACACAGTAGGATCGTAGCCGTAGACAGCTGTTTCGTGGTACCGTTTAGGGTGTTTTTCGAAAATTTCCGACGAGCACCTCCGTCATTTTATACGGAAGTCCCCCCCCCCCCTCCCCGGGGGACAATGATGGCGAAACTCGTGGCAAATGATGTTTATTGAAATCGTCAGTGACCGTGAGTTGTCAAACGCCCGTTTCCATTTCGGGACCTGTTCGTGGTAGATGAGAAATTACGTTATAAAATAAAAAAGTAGAAAACATGGTCGATTTGCGCGCACAGTGAGTGTCAGTATGTATGACTAAACAACCTTCAGATTGAAAGTGTTTACTAGGTCAACTATTGTACAATAATGTTTAGATCGATAATCCACAGATTACGGGATAGTGGTCAGCTGTAATCGCCGCTGGTGCTGTTGACATGGGTATAAAAACAATCACGGTGTTCACTAGACTGCAACTTGTTAATAAGTATCTTTCTCATTGATAGGAACTAACATAAAGAAAACTCTATAGGATGTGATTGAGATACTCAATCCCAACAGTTTATTATAATCAAGAAATGTCGTATTTGCCTGCATATACCAATGTTCTATTTCTGTAATGATTAATAGGTCACCGTCCTCCCGTGAGCGTGTATCGTACATTACCGGGAGCTCTGACATTACTGCGTTATGGTGTTAGACTGCGAGCAGTCTCTCTTTTTCCGCTAAAGTCAGTAGAGACGAACGCAAAAAAATAGCGTGATGAGCGAGCCGCGAGTAGCGCGGGCACCGGCAGGCGCACGCGCTACTCGCGGCTCGCGGCTTCGCCGCTTGCCGCTCGCTCATCACGCTATTTTTTTGTGTTCGTCCCTACTGACTTTAGCGGAAAAAGTGAGACTGCTCGCAGTCTATCATGATCTATTATGGTGTCAAAACACTTTCCAATCACAAGACAAACCGCATTTTTGCGCGGTCGTCATATTTTCATCGACAGATTTACTTTGGCTTAAAGTTCATTACACGGTATCTTTTCATTTTGCTGTTTGCCATTTGTTATTTTATTTAAATTTATTTATATTTTTTCAAGTAAACCCCAAGTAAATAAATGTGAATTGATGTAATAATCTTATAGTAAATTGTGGAGTGTTTAATTAAATTTATTTATGTTTGTTAATTTATAGATACCAAAAGCTAGACATGACTAGTAATAATATTTCGCAGCATTTCTTTTACATGTAAAAAGATCACGCCATTTCTTTCCATTCCACACATACTTTCACGTCAACAAAATAAGTTCGGTCTCATGTGATAATCTTGTGATTTGAAATTTAATCTGTATGGTTGCGCCACAGCAATAATGATCCATCAGACCTAAAAGAAGGTTTTTAGTTGGATAATAGTATGTCTTCTATTATAACAGCCGTATTCAAAGCCACTATCGGCTTGCTCGTAAATAAAGGAAGGGACAAAGCAGCCGAGAGGCTGAAGGAAGGCGATGTGACAGATCAGAAATTTCGTGGCATGATCGTTCGTGAAATCGACGAGATAAAGTCGAAGTTGGATGGATTAGCAAGAAAGGATTTATTAGCAAGCATCAGCTTTTTTAAAGAAGGAATTGAGCTGTTGTATATTGTTTTTGACAAGGCCAGGTCCAGAAGCGAGCACGGCGCGGTAACAGTACAAGCAGCAGCTGGAACAACTGGTACTGAAGCATTTTCTGTCGCTAAACGATTGAGAAAACTGGAGCTTACTGGCCTGGATGAAGGAGCCATGAGGTCGCTAGAAAACGCAAAAGACAGATTCAGAGATGCTCGCAGGAAAGCGACGGAAGCCTTCGCAAATGAAGCATTGGAATTGTCTGACCGCGTACTAGCCATGCAATACCGAGTTATGGCGACAGTGTTAGAGACAGTAGACAACCCTGGTGATGCAGTAACAACGTGTAGAGTGTGCATTGAAGAATTGCACCGTCTGTCAGCGGTTATAGAGTATTTTAAGGTTGAGTTGGGGAAAGGATTCAAAGCTCGCTTCAGTAAAGATGAAAGAAGAAATATGATTTCCACTGTCTGTCACGTGAATCGTGTCATCTACGATGTCACGCAAATGGTCGCCTGTCGGGGAGAGATCATGATGTTGCCTTGTGTTGATACCGGGGAAGAGAAAGTCGATCCACTTCGTGACCGAAGAGTTGCACAAGTACTGAAGAAACAAGGCATGGAGCACTGCTTTGTTGATTCCTGGTCATTGGGTCAGAAGGGTGAAGAGCAGCACAAGCTGAAGGATCCGAGGAGTATCGCTACAAACACACAGGGACAGTTCATTATAGCAGACAATGGAGATAAAACCCTGAAGGTGTTTGACAGCAACGGAGATTTTCATCTCTGTTTTAATCCCCAAACTGATGACGCCGATACAAAGTTATTTATTTTTGATGTCAACACTGATGTGGAAAACAGCTTCTATGTACTGGTCAGACAGAAGAAGCCTGGGGCTGTGGAATATGATGAGTGGGAAGTGCTGGTGTACAACAACACCGCTGACCTACTTCACAAGTTTCCTGTGAGGAGAAGGGACTGGGACAGACTGACAGTTAGCGGCAGCAAAGTACTGGTATCGAGTGGTTATGTGGTTGATGTGTACGAGCAGAGCGGGAAATTTCTTTGTACTTTTGGCGAGGGAAAGATCAAGGGTGCAACAGATATCACTGCTGCTAATGATGGCCGCGTCATGGTAATGGACTGTGGTGATTCCAGTGTTCACTTATTCACTGTGGAGGGACAACACCTGAACAAATTCAACATCAACATCGAAGGAGATTACTATGAACGCATAGCTTGCCATCCGGCAGATGAACATGTTGTCGTCGCTGGTGTTGAACGAGAGACAGACCGCCTGAGGGTGGCGATATTCACCACCAGTGGTGAATTGGTACGAAGGATTCAGCTGGATGAAGAATAGGTTGATTGGATAAGAGGGATAAGAGGGATGACAGTGACCATGGAGGGTCAGATTGCTGTGTGTTTTAACGATGAGCCTCACGACTCCAAGGTAATTGTTGTTTAAAACTTACAACTGAACATTTATTTTTTAAATAAGAAAACCAAATAAATATCATCAAAACAAAGTAACGGGGATTTAATACCATGTGACCGTGAAGGCATACATGCACATTACTGCTACAATATACATATTTAATACCACGTGACCGTGAAGGCATACATGCACATTACTGTAAAAGTATTGGGTGACTATTAAGAAATCAGAGAGGATCCACAAGGATAACTAAACAAGATATTTACTAGTACAGTAATCCAAGATGGAGACTACACAAGCAATCGCTTAGGAACTGCGCACTGACTTAGTACATGCAGCTGGGGAACTGGGAACTAGCTATGTCATGACATCCCCCTTACAATACAACAAAATGACTGACCATATGAAGCTAAGGTCAAAGGTCTATAACTGTAACAAAAGAAAAAGTCTAACAATGTTTATGTAATATCCATAAATGTTCTACAACCGGGAACAGTAAACATTGTCCTCTTGAGTTGGATGAAACTTGAGTCCTTGTGAAATGTAAATCACTTAAGCAAGTCCTTTAACTATAAGCTCGAAGAGCATATGAACTTCAATATAAACTAAATAGCCTTAGAACCATAATGTTTTTCATAAATCAGGAACTTAAATAAGAGTCACTCAGCGAAACGGCTGGGTTTGATCACTGCGCGCCCACTCCTTGTTCGGTAGGGCTCAATATGGGTTGGGCTCCCTGGAATAGAGGTAACATCATTAATGGGGCTTGGCGTGACAGTGGTGGGTGTTGGCTCCTCAGATTTTGGAGCACTGGGTAGAGCCTTGACAGGAGGTTCCTCGGATCCTGAAATTGTGGTGTCGTCATCTCTTTCGCCTCGCGGAGGAGCTGATGGGCGAAGGTGACGCCTGTTGCGTCGGAGGTTTGAACCAGATTCTGTCTGCACAATGTAGGAGCGGGGTTCTGGTCTCCTGCACTTTACAGTCCCTGTGATCCATTTCTTTGTTCTTTGGTCCTGTATGGACACATGCTGTCCAGTTGCAAGGGGACTAAGGTCATGCGCATTTATGTCATGGTAATACTTCATGTTCTCTTGGCGTTCTATTAGCTTCTGGGTTACGTGGTCACGGTCGGGTATTTGATTCTTTATTCTGACGGGAAGATTAGACTTGAGCTTGCGCTGGAATAGCAACTCTGCTGGGGATGGTAGCTCTGAGTCAATCGGAGTGGATCTGAGGCAGAGCATTGCCATGGTTGGGTCTTTTCCACTTTTCTGAGCTTTGGCAAGAGTGTGTTTGACAGTCTGAACTTGTCGTTCAATAAACCCATTTGACTGCGGGTATCTTGGGCTTGAGGTTACGTGGCGGAATCCCCATTCTTTAGAGAATTCTTTGTAGCTTTGGCAGTCATAATGCGGTCCATTATCCGAGATAATAATTTCTGGTACTCCTTGTTCTGACAAGACGGATTTGGTAAGACCGACAACAGTTTTGCCCGTGGACTGCCCACTGTGTACCTTCCTGATGATAGGGTACTTGGAGTGGTAGTCGCATATGAGCAGATATTCGTCCCCATTCTAGAAGAACAAATCAGTTCCTATGACCTGCCAAGGCCTTGTGGGAATTTCATGTGGCTCCAGTGTTTCATGTGCCTGCGACTTTAGACTTTCTTGGCATATTTCACATCCTGTACCCTGGACTCAATGTCTTTATTGATGTTTGGCCAGAAAACACAAGATTTTGCACGCAGTCTGCATTTGTCAACACCTTGATGAGCCTGATGTATTCTTTCAATGACATCGCTTCTTTGTGACTCTAGGATAATGACTCTCTCGCCTTTGAGGATAAGTCCATTTTCAATGGACAGCTCATCACGATAGGCCCAATACTCTCTTAAGGGCACTGGGACTTGTTTCCGTTTCTCAGGCCAGCCAGCATGGATGATTTCTCTCAGGGCTGATAGTACAGGATCTGCTGATGTGTCTTGTTTGAGTGTGTCCAACTTAGCGTCAGAGAACTGTACCAGGCATACCTTTCTGTGTAGGTCCAATGTGTCTACAGTGGGTAAAGGGTTGAGCCTTGACATTGGGTCTGCTAGCACCATTTCAGTACCAGGCTTGTATTTGATTACCATATCGTACCCTTGTAATCTGAGTAACATGCGCTGAAGCCTTGGGGGTGCAGCTGTTAAATTCTTTAGATGGATCATTTCGAGCGGCTTGTGGTCTGATTCTACTGTGAACTGCTTGCCAAATAGGTAAGAATGAAACTTCTCACAGGCCACAACGACTGCCAGCATTTCACGCTCTATATTCGCATATCGTTTTTCAGTGTCTGTAAGTGCTCTTGACGCAAATGCAACAACTCTGCCTTCCTGTACTAGTGCGCTTCCGAGACCCCTGAGGGAGGCGTCGACTTGAATAATTGTATCCTTTTGTGGATCAAAGTAGGTGAGTGTCACTTCCTGACAGATTGACTGCTTGATAGCCTGAAAAGCTGCATTGTGGGACGAAGACCACTGAAAATCAGCATCTTTTTTGAGCAAGTTCCTCAGAGGCTCTGACATTGCAGACAGATTTGGGATGAATGGCGCCATGTACGTTGCTATGCCAAGAAACGATTGGAGCTCCTGGGCATCCTGTGGTTCTGGAATGGCCTTATGGCTTCCACTTTCTCTGGGTCCGTGTGAACTCCTTCTGCATCATACACCACTCTGAAGAACGTGATCCTGGACTCTTTAATCTTGCATTTATCCAGGTTGAAAACCAGCCCATGTTGCCGGGCAACCATCATCAGGTTGTGTAAATTCGCATCATGCTCTGCTTCAGTTGGACCATGTACTGCGACATCGTCAGCGATCCCGACTGTTCCAGGACATTTCTCAAGAATAAAATCCATCTTCTGTTGGAAGATATCTTGGCTAACACACAGTCCAAAAGGCAAACGGGTAAATCTGAACCTTCCAAATGGGCTGTTGAAAGTTGTAAGATAAGATGACTCTTCGTCTAGTACTACGGACCAGTAGCCATGACGGGCATCTAATTTTGAGAATACTGTGCTGCCATTGAATTTGTGGGTGATCTCTTCAAGAGTCGGAGTATGGTGATGGCTTCTTTTAACGGCTTGGTTTAGGTCTTTAGGGTCCAGGCACACTCTCCATCTCCCATTTGATTTCTGGGAATATGCAACACTTGACACCCAGTTGGTGGGCTCAGTTACTGGCTTTATAACTCCAAGACTGACCATTTCATCAAGTTCTTTCTTGATGTCATCTTTAATGTGAATAGGGCATTTCCGTGGTGCATGAATCACTGGTAACACACTGGGGTCAGTGACGATGTGGTACTCCCCTTCAAATTTGCCGATGCCGTTGAAGCGGTCAGGATACAACATCTGAAGGTCCCCCTTGTTATTTACTGGTGGTGCTGGGCAGGATGCCTTGTTGGTGTTTGTAGTGATCTCACAGTGCAACTCCACCAGCTTGAGTTTGCATGAGGTAGGGAGACCGCAGATCGCAGGGCCGTTGACATCAGCGACATAAAACTCAGTCACAGTTTCGTTATCATCGTATGAACATTTGATGGAACATATGCCATGTTGGGCTATGGTAGTGCCATTGTAAGCAGTAAGTTTGGTCTGGGTTGGTTTTGTGTCTGTCGGGAAACCATTCTCATCCAGGTGATTTGGGAACATATTTCCATAGATTCGCAAAGGCAAAATGTTTCCTTGTTCCCCCGTGTCAACTTTCACCTTCAGCATAACATTAGGATTGTCAATATCTGGCAGTTTCACCTTGATTTTTGCAAAGGCTTCATCTCTCTCTACGCCAATGTCAGTACTATTGGCCCTGATGGTCTCGAATAACAGCTCCTCAAAATCTGAGCTTACTTCTTCTACTGAGTGTATCTTGCTCTTCTTTGACTTGTCTTGGGCTCTTTGGCCTTCAACTTGCGGTCGAGACGATGGTCTGGTCTGTCTATCTTGTACTTGTTTATTCCTGCAAACTTGCTCCCAGTGGTTGTATAACCTGCATTTCCTGCAGTGTGTGCCATATGCTGGGCATTTCTTTCCATGGTGAAGTCCACATTTTCCACACTGCATGTTGGAGCTCTGTCTAACAGCATCAATATTGGTCTCAACAGCAGAGGCACCTTGTAGTGCTAGGGATTTCATGTCATTTATGGTGGCTTCCTTTGTTCTCGCGATATCCATTGCCTTGTCAAGCTTCAGTTTATCGTCTTTTCCTAACAGTACTTCTTGTACTTTTCGCTCACGAGTGCCGATAATGAGTTGTTCAATTAGACGTTCCTCTAATTCAGTGTCGCTGAAGCGACACTTCTGAGCCTGAAGTTTGCATCTTGCCATAAAAGCATCTACCGACTCATCATTGGCTAGTCTGAAACCCTGCAACTGGAAACGAGCAATACGAAAATTCAACTTGGGCTCTAGGTATGTAGTGAACTTATCAAAAATCGTGTCGGTTTTCGCTTTATCTTCATCACTTAGCTCGAAAGCGTTGAAGATTTTGAGGCCTTCCTCGCCGACCCAAAGCAGGATATAGGTCGCCTTTTCCTCCTCCTTCTTCTTGTTTAGTGGTCCGTTAAATATCAGCTGACAATATTGTTTGAAAGTTTTAAAAGCGGTTGGCAAATCAGTGTCGTTCCAATCCATGTGAGGCGGTTTGATTCCGGATAGCTCACCCGAATTTGTACAAGTGTTGACCGGTATAGAGATATCGAACTGAGCGAAGTAGTTCCACGCTACGAACAGTTGGCGTTAGAAATCCTCGTCCATCGGTTTCATCTCAATGTTCCAGTCACCAAAATGGCTATTGGCGTGTGTGTCCGTTTCTTCGCTGCCACCATGTAAAAGTATTGGGCGACTATTAAGAAATCAGAGAGGATCCACAAGGATAACTAAACAAGATATTTACTAGTACAGTAATCCAAGATGGAGACTACACAAGCAATCGCTTAGGAACTGCGCACTGACTTAGTACATGCAGCTGGGGAACTGGGAACTAGCCATGTCATGACAATTACTGCTACAGTATACATATTTAATGCCGAGTGACCGTGAAGGCATACATGCACATTACTGCTACAATATACATATTTAATACCGAGTGACCGTGAAGGCATACATGCACATTACTGCTACAATATACATATTTAATGCCGAGTGACCGTGAAGGCATACATGCACATTACTGCTACAATATACATATTTAATACCAACTGACCGTGAAGGCATACATGCACATTACTGCTATAATATACATATTTAATACCGAGTGACCGTGAAGGAATACATGCACATTACTGCTACCATATACATATTTAATACCGAGTGACCGTGAAGGCATACATGCACATTACTGCTACAATATACATATTTAATACCGAGTGACCGTGAAGGCATACATGCACATTACTGCTATAATATACATATTTAATACCGAGTGACCATGAAGGAATACATGCACATTACTGCTACCATATACATATTTAATACCGAGTGACCGTGAAGGCATACATGCACATTACTGCTACAATATACATATTTAACACCGAGTGACCGTGAAGGAATACATGCACATTACTGCTACAATATACATATTTAATACCGAGTGACCGTGAAGGCATACATGCACATTACTGCTACAATATACATATTTAATACCGAGTGACCGTGAAGGAATACATGCACATTACTGCTATAATATACATATTTAATACCAAGTGACCGTGAAGGCATACATGCACATTACTGCTACAATATACATATTTAATACCGAGTGACCATGAAGGAATACATGCACATTACTGCTACAATATACATATTTAATACCGAGTGACCGTGAAGGCATACATGCACATTACTGCTACAATATACATATTTAATACCGAGTGACCGTGAAGGAATACATGCACATTACTGCTACAATATACATATTTAATACCGAGTGACCGTGAAGGCATACATGCACATTACTGCTACAATATACATATTTAATACCGAGTGACCGTGAAGGCATACATGCACATTACTGCTACAATATACATATTTAATACCGAGTGACCGTGAAGGCATACATGCACATTACTGCTACAATATACATATTTAATACCGAGTGACCGTGAAGGAATACATGCACATTACTGCTACAATATACATATTTAATACCGAGTGACCGTGAAGGCATACATGCACATTACTGCTACAATATACATATTTAATACAGAGTGACCGTGAAGGAATACATGCACATTACTGCTACAATATACATATTTAATACCGAGTGACCGTGAAGAAATACATGCACATTACTGCTACAATATACATATTTAATACCGAGTGACCGTGAAGGCATACATGCACATTACTGCTACAATATACATATTTAATACCACGTGACCGTGAAGGAATACATGCACATTACTGCTACAATAGACATATTTAATACCAAGTGACCGTGAAGGCCAACATGCACATTACTCCTACAATATACATATTTAATACCAAGTGACCGTGAAGGAATACATGCACATTACTGCTACAATATACATATTTAATACCACGTGACCGTGAAGGAATACATGCACATTACTGCTACAATAGACATATTTAATACCAAGTGACCGTGAAGGCCAACATGCACATTACTCCTACAATATACATATTTAATACCGAGTGACCGTGAAGGCATACATGCACATTACTACCATGTGACCGTGAAGGAATACATGCACATTACTGCTACAATATACATATTTAATACCGAGTGACCGTGTGAAGGCATACATGCACATTACTGCTACAATATGCATATTTATAGTGTAGTTTAATCATATTAAGCTTACTTTCCTTGGATGACATTTCAAAAGCTACTTGTATGTTTTAATTGTTTTTGGATGCTTTAGTACCCCTGTCTTGTTATTAGTTTTTTACAAGTGTGTTGTTAATAATATTAGAATAAGTTAAAGTAATAGGTTAAAGTTAAAGTAATAGGTTTACTTACAGTGGACTTTTGACAATTGTTAAAAAAGATATTTGTAAAATAAACACTATTTTAGACTGTTTTTCTTGTCACTCTGAATTATATAAGCTTAAGCTTGTATTCTTTTGATCTTTACAACGTAAAACTTTTTTTCATGTGTAGGTCATAGAGACCAAATTTATCATATTTGTTTGAAGTAGTTCCTTTCATTTCGCTTCAATCTGGGCTTAGAAAAATGTTCTCTGAGCAAAGTCAATTGTCACTTAATGACTTTAATAAGCATGTTTGAAGATCTTCAAAATATTGTATTTTTTTCAAAAGAGAGTTTTGATTTTGCTCCTAGCTGGCTTGATACCAAACTTCTGTTTTAATTTGGCAACAACATGATTTACATGTTTTTCCACAATTAATAAATAAATAAATACTGTTTATGTTTATGCTACACCTCAGTTAGGAAAATTACCCTGATCAATATTCATGTCAGAATTATCTTGAATTTGGACACTTAATACAGGTATTATTATTAAACTCTATCTCTAAAATACAAACATGAATGCAGGAATAGGGATGAAGAGTAAACATTTTTGCATTATATTTCAGTATTGTTTTAAATTTTGCTTTAATTGTCATCTCTATGTCAGCTGTAATAAAATTAACTTTGAAGTAGCATATTTCTGTAGATTAGAAGAAGCCAATGGAGATTGAAGTAAATTATAAACATGAAGCACTCACATGTATTAGCCCAATAATCCAAAATTAGTGAATTTCATTTGTAGGGAAGTAATATAAAGGGAAGTAATATAAATACAGTCGGACCTCTATTAAGCGGCCACCGTCGGGACCTTGAAAACTGGCCGCTTAATAGAGGTTGGCCGTTTAATAGAGGTACAATATAAATTGAATAGAAATGGCAGTCAACGTAATTTTATTACCTCTATATATAGCAAAACTCTTGTTGAAAAGTGAATATATGTGAAAATAAATGCAAAAATCATTGAAACAAAAAATTAAGTGCCCTGTAAATGCGCATTTCAAGTCAGTGCAAAGTTCTAGCTCTAACACAGGGATCATGTAGTCGATAAGTACAGTATTTTTGAGTGTTGAGTATGTACAGAAAAATATGCAAATCTATGTAACAAAACATCAAGTTTCTTACAAAAAAAAAGGCCTTTTTTGCATCAACAGTCTGTAAAAATTTTAGCTCATCTATTATCATGTTTATATAGCGACGTGCACGTGTATTGCAGCTTGTGACTTGTCAGTCTTGTCATTATAGCGGAGATTAAATTGCAGTTCTTGTTGTTATCAGTTATCACCTTCATATTATCTGTCACCATTTCGCTTGAAAAGATAATTTACTGGCCGCTTAATAGAGGTAAAAAAACAATAAATACTAAACTTGCAACAGCAAAAAGGTGGCCGCGGCCGCTTAAGAGAGGTGGCCGTTGAATAGAGGTATCGAATACAGCACTTTACTGACAAAAAATTCGGGACTTTGGAAAGTGGCCGCTTAATGGAGGGTGGCCGCTTAATTATAGGTGGCCGCTTAATAGAGGTCCGACTGTATATAGAGTCTTTAACTCTTGCGCCATGCTTTTATCTTTTTCGTTAAACTTTTTGACAAAAACAATTGTTAAAGATAAACACACCTCAAGATAAATATTTCAAAAAAACAATAACTAAAAAATCCATGTTCCTGACATGGTAAATTTGAAGCATTTCAATGCAGCCTAGAGCCTAGCAACAATAATTTGTTGTTTATGTTTATTTTTTATCCATTCTCCTTTAAATGTTGAAGATTAGTTAGTTAATGAATATTCAAAATAATTTACATTTATTTTCACATACCCCACTGAGGCTGCCTTTCGACATCTCATCAACTGATAAATGTATCTCACTGAACATTATATTTTTAATTTTCTCCAATTTTCAGTTCAAATTTTTAAATTAGAACCAGGGCTTTAAAACTAGTCCTCAGCTTTGCTGCATCTCTCAAAATTGATGAATATATTAATCTTTTCCGGCAAGTTTCTGAAGTTTTTTTCAGCCATGTCAAAAGTTAAAGTGCAAACAAAATGTTTGCCATTGGATTTCTGATACAAACACTGTCTGTAATTGCACAAGTTTGCCCCATGCACTTTCAAAATGGAAGCATTACCGCTGTGAAACCGCCCAAAAAAAACTTTTACAGTAAATATTAATGCTTATAATAAGTTTACAAAAAGTCAAAAAATAATATTAATACCTTTAATGTCTTCTTCCTCTGTAGGTCTTGGTGATATCATGAGCTTGAAATGTCTCAGTATAAGGAGATGTTAATTACTCAGTGGAGCTCTAGGAACATCATTACACTGTAGTGAGTCAAATATTAAATGTTCTTTCACTGTTGGCATTTCATACCAATAATATCTCAGTTTTTTTTTTAAGATGAATGATTTATTGCAGTTGAACCTCAATTAAGTGCCCCTCTGTTAACTGAGGCCAGCAGTTGTCAAAGTCTCAAATTGATTATCAGTATAAATGCTGTAAATAGAACCCCTATTAAAAAACCACACCTATTCAGGACATTCGCGCTCATTGGTTATACATGCGCATCCTTACTGCACACGCAATTTATGTCACAATGCCATACTACATCATGCATGAGCACTCCTGTAAGAAAATATCTCTAAGCACATATTAACAGACTGGTAGTTGTTGCATTAATTTTCCTTAGATTTAACTTGCTGGGAAGGTGGGTGACCCCCAATTTTTTTTCTGATAGATAATTTTTTTTCCACTCTCGACAGATCGTGAAAAAATGAACAAAAATATCAATGAATGTAGGAATTTTGTCTTTTTTCCACCTGCCGATATCAAAACCAACCAACTTGAGACTGTTTGAGTTTGCAAATGCTTGTAGTTTAAAGATTAGCTTTCCTTTTAAGGGACATCACTGGTTGAATGAATTTGCTTAACAGGTCAACAGATATAAAATTTGACATACATTGTAAAGAGGTTGCATTTCAGAGATTCAATTACAACATTTTTAGACTAATGGCCAGGGGCCATTTACAGTCTCGTAAGCGAAATCGGTGACCCCCCATTTTTTTGCATTTTTCATATGAGGAATTCAGTACCTAGTTGTAGCAAAGTTTCATAAAATAATTAATGTTAAAAGATTTATGCGTGAATGTCCTTAAGCGACCTGCGTGGCCACCCTTTGGCAGTTCCGATGAGGGTTTTCCTAAAATTTTCACCTTCATGAAGTGGCCACCAAACATTTAATACACATATTGTAATTGTAATGATTTGATTTAGGGGCCGACCATTTGACTTTTGAGGGGTGGGGGGAGGGAGTTGGGTGATTTCAGAAAAAATTATCCTGCAGACTCATTTCGAGGAAAAAAATAAATCTTGCAAGGAAATCCCTCGGAAAAAAAAAAAAATTCCTACACTGATCTTGAGCAAGAAAAAAAAAATCCTACCAAGGTCTTTTCATGCCACTGCATTGAAATTTGTTTGGCACCTTCTATACACTTTGTAAATTAAAGTACTGCATTTTACACAAGGCACCGCTACATAATGGAAACGACAATTCAGTGGCTTTTACCCGGGCTTTTACTAACATTTTCATGGCAGCGGTTGAGACTGAAATCTTAAGGGTGACCGCGGAGCTAGGGGGGCTGGGTGGGCTGTAGCCCCACCAATAATCAAAGTGCTGGGATTTTTTTTTTTTTGCATTCCGAAAAGTACTTCTAATCTTTGTGTTAAAAGCAAACCCAATTTTTTTTGGTTCGTTCAACAAAATTTACAATGACCACAATAATGCTGACTTATGACAGAACTGCCTTAAGTAAACAGTATAACACTGGTAAAATGGGACAACACGAAATTTGCATAATCATTAATGGGTACCGTACCCATTAAGCATTATGCGAATTTCCTGTTAACTGCTGCATTTTTACAATTAAGTTAATAGACCATCAGAAGTTAGCGACCAAAGTTTTGTTTCCAGCTGTGGATGGGCAGTTGGCGTCGCAAACGGAATGCGAGCAAAGATGACCCAACAGAGATTAAACAATGTTGCAATCTTAAAGGGACTATGTCACTTATTTTTATTATCACTTTGAAAAGCCAAAACACATATTTGTTTCAATGGAATCCTACGAATAATGGTCCAGCTTTGTTTAACAAATACTCAGCTTTGTTAACAGTCTCTACCAGTGCACATAAACGGTCATAAACTAGTATTTGTTATCTTTGGCTGCGGATAGCCAGGATGGAAATGGATAGCAACTTGATATTTTCTTCTTCGTGTTCTAAGAACAATTTTATGCTTGAGCAAAGGTAGCTGGTCAATTATTTGGTGTATTTTGACCAAAACACAGCAGAATCTGCGTGACAATGCCCCTTTAAATATGCACAAGACAAGAACTAACGCTGTGTGACTTGTTGATGTGGCTAGCGAATTTGTCAGTCGAAATGACAAACGTAACTTTGGAACATTTACTGACGCTGACCTCCTTCATATAGCCAACCGGGCTAACTAGACCCGAAATAGGTCCAATGCCAAAACTTTAAGACATTTCTTTTTTCTTGATAATTTGTTCTGTTTGATGAAATCCACTTTCAATGGTCAAATGAAGAACCAAAATTAAGGACTGGCTTTAATAATTAAGCTTTTGTGTCTTTGAATGAACGTCATATCATATTATAGTTATGTTTCAAATGTATGTTTTTGTGCAAAAAAAACCTAACAGAATGGTGATAAAAATTTGACAAAATTTTCTTAGGATTGCAGAATGGTGATAAAAATTTGACAAAATTTTCTTAGGATTGATAGAAATAAACGCGTTTCCGGTGATTTCAGAAGCTCTAAATTTCAAAATTTCCCGGGGGTCCATGCCCCCGGACCCCCCTAGATAAACTCGCCCCTTCGGCGCTTGTTGAGCTCGCGCATATCTCACAAATCCAAAATATTCTCCGTGGTCCCTGAATTAATTCACAACGAAACAAAAACATTCGCGTGGAAAAGATATATCTGTTTTCAATGATGTGTTCCCTTTGTGGAGCACCAGGATAGAGGAAATAAAAGGGTTTATTGAACAGGCTAACAGATATCACTAAACCATTAAATTTACAGCTGAAATTTCAGAGAAAGAAACTATTTTCTTGGATACGTGCCTTTACAAAGGTGATAGATTTAAAGAAACGTCTATCCTTGACGTACGCACCCATTACAAACCGACAGAAACATTTCAGTACACACATTTCTCTTCCTGCCACCCAACAGGGGTCAGTAAAGGCTTCATAAAAGGCGAGGCACTTAGGCTGCTTTGAACTAACTCTTCACTTTGGATTTTGAAGAAAAAATTGTATTTAAAAAAAAAAAATCTTGCATGGTGTATAACGCTGAAAAAAAAAAAAAATTCGACACCTATGCATGTCAGGAAAAAAAATTTCCACCACCAGAGGTTTGGGCGAAAAAAAATTCTTACCGAAACGTAATCACCCCCCCCCCCCCCTCAAAAGTCAAATGGTCGGCCCCTTAGTGCCCTCCTTTCAATTAACATCCCCCTTCTAATAAGTACGCCCCCCCTTGGTGTTGTTTTTTTTTTAATTTTAGCACCGGCCCTTATTCCACTAGTACATGTAAGTGCTCCATTGAGACTGGCTTTACAAGATCAATCATTTTCAACGATACCAAAATACCAAAAAAATTGTATTTTGAATAAAAGGAAGTAACTCCCAATTCGTTTAGTTTTATTATTCGCACGTTTTTCCATCCGTGGAAGATTATTTGCAGGATTTTAAACTGATAAATTGTCATTTTGCGTTTATACGATGCAACTTCAAAAAACTTCAAAAGAAGTAAAGACAGTGGGTTGTACCTATTAAAAAAGATGTGTACATTAATTTTTAGATTTTATTTTTTCATTAAATGAAAACAAAGAAGAATCGATTTAGATAGGTGTTGGTGTTGCATAAGGTTTCTTGTTATTCATTAAAGCACGGACTTCAAGCTCAGACTTTTGTCATTTTATTTTTATTTTTCATTGTTAGGGAAAATGCATGCTTACGTTTTTTTTAAATGGTGTATAAAATCGAATGATACTAAATTTTTTGGATAAAACTGTAAGGTTCTGAAATATGCTCATTTGTCTGTTTTTGGTCATGTGACATTGGGCGTGGCCTAATGATATCATAACCCGAACCACAGGTGTACTTAAAGGTTGCCATTCAAATTTGGTCAAATATAAGCAAAAATTTGCTAAGCTAAAGCAAACTGATTTTCCCCTAGCAACTGACCTCTAAAGATAGTGTAATGGGCCCTTTATGAGATCAAGTGGCCATATTACCCAAGCAACCACTTGCCAGTACCCCGAGGACTTAGGGCCTCCTTATAGTGGTTCAACTGTATTCGTTTAATATTAAAAACTATCACAATCAACATGTATAAGTTTTGTTGCCTTTTTTCAGCATTGCACTGTAAAGTTTGATATGGAATCCACAAAAATTAAATTCAGTCAGATTAGCAACTGTGATCAGTCAGAATTAAGCAATATGAAGGCTTAACATTTTGTTGTAATTACATTTGTAAGTTTTAACTGAGTTAAATGGTGATGAAATGTTTAAAGGATACTAGAAGAGATGTACAGTGAAACCTGTATTAAGCGGACACCCTCGGGACCCTCGCTAGTGTCCGCTTAAGAGAGAGGTCTGCTGAATGCAGGTTTGTCTTACGGTCTGTCAAATGAATATGGGAAGAAAATTTAGGGACCCAGGCAGCTAGTGTCTGCTTAACAGAGGGTGTCCGCTTAATATGGGGTCTGCTTAATATGGGGTCTGCTTAATACAGGTTTCACTGTATTTCATTTTGTTTCTATTCCCTTTTTTAACTTTAATAATTTTGATTGATTGATTGATTGATCTATGAAATGAAATATTGCCGGTCTCAGAACTAAAATCTTGTTATCCCAAACATTTCCGTTACTAGTGATGGGGGTAATTAATTGTTATGTTAATGCTTCACAATGCCAGGCTTGTGAATAGCTAAGGAATAAGCTTAAAGGTCAAATGAACCAAAAATTTGACATGTTTTCTTTTAGTCCAATATTAGTGCAATGTGTTGAAAGAGGACCAAATGAACATATTCTGAGGTTTAAAACTAATTGGACTTGGCATTGAGAGATATTGGAAGTTAAAAAATGAAACTTTTTGACCTTCATAAGCGTAGAGCGATCGGAAACCAATAGTGACGTCACTATTATTGACCAACTCAAAACAGTCAAGGATTGAAGTTGAAAGTCGGTGACTGAGCGGAAAACTATGGTGTTTTGTTCTCCGATAAACTGCAGCAACAGTTGTCCATTTTCAATGCGTAAACAGTGAAAAGGCTTACACACAAGTTGGAATACTTAGTATTCACCAGAAGAGAGGTCACTGGGAATACGGTTGGCTTGCCAAAAGTGACATCATAATCCTTACCAATCCTACCACTTGAAGCATGTGGCCATTTCTGAAACGTTTTCGTGAAGTCTTCGGAAATCTTCGTACTTTTAGCTATGTGACTTACTTAAAGGCTCAGGAAGGCAAATCGTTGCATAAGTATGCTTTATTATGGTTTCCTTTAACGTTTAAATAGGTTTAAATGGATGAAGAAAAAAATCAAATTTTTGGTTCATTTGACCTTTAATATTAAAAAGATAAGCGTGAAAGACAGAATACAGTATAGTGTATGTAGAGAATAATTTCTGAGTACATGTATACATGTAATAGCCAATCACAATAGAGTTAGGCTCTATTCGCATATTTGACTGGATCAATTATTAATCTCTAATGAAATTTGCATTACTTAGGCCTTCTTTTCAAGAAGAAACTGAGAAAAGTCATTTTTTTTAAATATTTGGAAGTATACTCAGCTAGATTGTGAAGGTAATTTTTTGACAGAATATACTTAGTGTATATTAGAGTATAATTATTCTGAGTTCAAATAGACAAACAGAATAGACTCAAGGGTGGCACTAGGATTTTTCAATCTGGGTCCTCGGACCAACATGTCTGGTCAAATTGGGGTCCCAAGCATTCTATTCAAGATTCAAAGTAAGTAGAGTGAGTTCTTCAAGTCAACATCTTGCATCCTGGGATGCATTAAAATTTTGATGATGCATTTTTTTGCATTTCGTTTGCGTAAAAAAGCATGATTTCTGCGTTAACGCGATCTCTGAGACTTATTAGGCTGTTGATGATATAATAACTTGACACTTTCATAAAACATTTTTATTTTATTTTTCCAATATGTTTATTTAAGCTTATATTTCAAATTCTTGTTTATAAGTGTCATGCATCTGTGGGAATTCAATTTTTGAATTCGTTTGTTTTGTTTTAGATTTAGGCTGTGTTTACATATTACAGGGACATCTGTTGATTTAGTTAAAATTAGTAACACAGTTTGCATGAAAAGGTCTTTGGTTCACTTGGTCTATAAAATTTTCGTAATGGTTGGTACAAATCTGTATGTGATGCAGTGTAAACATTTTTATTCATGTTTGGTCGCGCATGTAAATAATAGATGGTGTATACTTGTTGACATGCAAATTTCTACCAATCAAACTGTTTTCTAATGGGACTGGGACTCAGTTGCCTCAGTTAAGAACTACATGGCTTTTTTAGCCAAAGGAACTGTGAGACCATGCGATCTCATTTCCCTTGACTTAATGAATGACAGACCCAGTTTTAAATTTACTCCTGTGTATATTACATAAGATTTGTACTATTACAATGTGCGTTTTAGTTTTATGATATTTTTAGGTTATATAACTAACACACTCTCTGATGCCCCAAATCAATGTTACCCTGGGGGTAGGGGTGGGGAGATGGGTGTATATTACATAAGATTTGTACTATTACAATGTATGTTTTAGTTTTATGATATTTTTAGGTTATATAACTAACACACTCTCTGATGCCCCAAATCAATGTTACCCTGGGGGTAGGGGTGGGGAGATGGGTGTATATTACATAAGATTTGTACTATTACAATGTATGTTTTAGTTTTATGATATTTTTAGGTTATACAACTAACACACTCTCTAATGCCCCAAATCAATGTTACCCTGGGGGTAGGGGTGGGGAGATGGGTGTATATTACATAAGATTTGTACTATTACAATGTATGTTTTAGTTTTATGATATTTTTACTGGTTATATAACTAACACACTCTCTAATGCTCCAAATCAATGTTACCCTGGGGGTAGGGGTGGGGAGATGGGTGTATGTGGAGCATTTGACTTTTCTGAAGAATATTGTTGAAGGTCCCCATCTTATAGGACCAAAAATATAACTTGAATCAGATCTCACCACCCTGGATAAATTGTATCCCTATTTATTTGATTCTGCTGTTTTATTTTTGAATCAATAATGCAACAAAGTCTTGTCATCTCCTGTTAACCAAAAATTCAAATGTCCCCACCCACCTGGCGGTCAGATTTGAAGGCAAATTTCTAATGGTGTAAATGGCAGTAAAGTTTAAATGCGCCATACATGTATATGCCCTCTCCCTCCTTCCCTTAGGAATTGATATTAGTTGATTGGTGTAATGTTATGGATAGCATTCTGATTATGGGGTGTGGAGTGTGCAGTGTGCAGTGTGGAGTGTGGAGTGTGGGGTGTGGGGTTTGGGGTGTGCTTGTGCCATATGAAAGTGACAGGGTGATTGTTCACCCTTTAAACTATCATGGTAGCTTTTATTTCATAATAAAAGAAGATATTATTGTAAACATCCTTTCAATTATTTGGAAGTAAACCATGTTCAATCAGATTCGCTGACTTAATATTTAAATAAAGTTTATTGAATATCATGGGTTAGAAGCAGCTCATAGGAGAAGAAATAAATCAGTGTCGTCTACAAAACAAGTTTGACACCTTGTATGGCTGCTTTAATCATTTCTGATGAGCATCCCTGTCACTTTTATATGTGATCCCTCCTCTTGGGTTTTATAACAGAAGGTAATGTGAATACAGTTATTACCTCTCACTTAATTATTGTTTACATGGCCCAATGTAAAAGACTTTTGGGAGAATTTGAAAGTTTTTTCTTGTGCTCACACAAGCTCTTCCAGACTCACTGTGGTATTTGCAGCAGGCTATGTAAGCATACACGCGTGTAATATTCTTGGTATGTTTTTTATGTACTCTTGTTATGACAATAAAACCAAATGTGATATTGGTTTATACAGTGTATTCATTTATTGATTGTAATGTCACATAGTATGGGTGGATTTCACAGCGGCCATGTTGGTGGTCAGAAACAATAGAAATCATTTCCAAAGGATGGAAATGTCATTGTTCTGACTACAAACATGGCCACCGTGAAAACCACTCAAAAATATCGTAAAAACACAGTGTTATTTTGTATCTCGAATCCAGGTCTTTAAAGAAATACAATCAATGCGACGTAATTGCTTTCATAATCTCACTGCAACTGATATTTTGACGATAAAACCAAGCAATCGCTAATAAAAACAGTGAAAATTGTTGTTAATATTTTCTTTTGGTATCCCTTAAGGGGAAAATGAAATTTGGATCACGCCCTTACCAAGAGATGCTGGCAACAACAACAACAACATATTTATTGGTATTCCCATATAACATTAATGGTATTGCAATAACAATGATGAATATAATATATAGTTACTAATTACGGATTAACAAATCATCACGCCTCAAGGACGCTTCATATATAAAATGGCTCATTTTTTTACAAATCACGGGATCTATGCTATTGAAGAAAAATACAATAAGGTCTTCGTCTGTTAAATTCTTAAAACTTGCACAATATTTCCTAATATCGTAAAATAAGTTGTTCCGTAAATCAACATATGAGACGCAGTTGAAGAGGAAATGATACTCGTCTTCTACATTTTTTGTATGGCAGCATTCGCAGCTCCTTAGTTCTCTTGGTGTTAAAGGCTTTGTATGTCTTCCTTTTTCAATTTGAAGGTTATGGTTTCCAACTCTAAATTTGGCAAGAATTCTCCTGTGTCTCATATTCTTGACTAGGTCATAACAAACAGAACTGTTGGTATTATTTTTAAATTTGCAATAAAAATTTAGTTTAGTATTCATTTTAATAAGTTTCATTTGGTGCGCTATAGAGTCTTTCTCTATATTCGAAGAAAGAGTGGATACATATTGTTTTAATGAGTTGGGGTTTTTGTTAAAAAAAGAAAAACTAGTACTTGTGGTTTGATCATATTTTATCAATAGCGTATTTATTGAGTTCATGAAGCTTTGATCGTTTGATATGGCAAGATTTTCCGAGATATATAGACATTGCTTAGCTATATTATCCTCGGGCAAGGCTTTAAGGTGTAACCAAAAATGTAATATATTACGATAAATTCGCGATTTCAGAGATAATCTTCCTACTTCATTTCGTGCCGCCACATTTGATGCCCGTTTGTTAAGTCCAAGATAATATTTGAAAAATTGTGAATGAAGTTGTTCAACTGGATCTTTTTCCCATTAAGATTCACGAGCATCCCCGTCGGTTCCCCCTCCCTCCCCTCCCGGAAGAGAAATAATTGTTAATTTTTTTATCAGATTGTTGATAAATCGCTTCTGTTATTGGTGTCCCTTTGTCTTATAAGCAAACCACTAGAGATTTTTTTCTTTTCTGGTTTTCCATTTAGCTACCCTCCTTAAGTTGGCTTTTGAAAGCGATCTCTATATACGAATAATAAGAGTGAATAAATGGTTTCTAGGCCATCAGCAATGTTCAGTGTGGTGAGGTCGTGAGCAGGTCACGCAACAGAATGTTTTAACGATTTCCGGTTTTGTCATTTATATCACCTGACGTATTTTTAGGGAATAAAAAATTACTTTCAATAGCTTTAATTAATTTCATAATATTTTTTTAAAAAAGAGACTTCATTTTGCAGACATTTTAAATGAAAGGATCAAGTGCCAATCTGACAAAGCATCTGAAGAACGTTCTGAGAATGAAACAAAAATAGACTTTCTAAGAACTCATTGTTTTACGTCATCCGAGGCCATAAGGGGAATCCCTGAATTGCATTTTAAAAGGCTTTTAGTTTGAAGGGTTTGTTTGGGAAATGCATATAGACTTTTCTACAGAATTTTCGTAAGGCCAAACATACAGTATTCTAAAGACTTTTGTTCTTGGGCCATCGTAGCTTCATGAGAAATAGAACACAACACCGCGGTTTGTGTTCTATTTCTCATACAGTATTCTGCTTTACTAAAAAACCGAAACGCGGACCAAATAACAGGACCCAAACGATCTATTAAAATCACCGATCGTTTCACATGCACCTTCGTAAATGTTATCTACTGCATAACATGTACTTTAATAATGACTTTTGAATACGTGCCTTCTTTTTCCCTCCCCTTGTCGACATATTTATATCAATGGAAACCCAAAAATAAGAGTTCGCTGTTGTTTAAAGGTCAGTTCTAATAGTGCTTTAAGAGTAAAAAATAAGTGTCTTGGGCTGCAGATGGCCAGGATGGAAATGGATTACAACTTGAAAAATTGGGCTGATATTTTCAAGTTTATCGCTTCTTCTTGGAAAACACGTTAAACGAGGCTCTGATCATAGTTTATCTTCCTCTTAGTGTTCTACATGTTAGCATTTTGTGTACGACAAAGGTACTTAGTTTTAATTTGGGGCAAAAACCTCAAAATCGCCATGACATAAAAACAGCGAAACATAGACACGTGACCATAAATGACAGCTTTTTAGCGTGTATAGGGAAGGATCCCTGTTTGCAGGCACCGGATAAAAAGATTTAACGGAAAAGTTTGAAAATTCCTTACCTAGATATGCTTCAACACTAGGTCGTTTTCCGTATTCTCGCTTATTCAATATTATATTTAATGGACAGTCGTTTATCTGAGATAAAATTGTACGTTTTCATGACAGGTTATAAAGCTTATTTTTAGTGTCGAATTGAACTCAGTCTTGAATAAGTGGTTAATTTTTAACCGAAAGAAGCTTATAGGCCCTCGTGTGCCTGCTGTCATTTCTAATTTTGTAGCATGTCCATTAAGATGATGCTGGAGTATGTGTCACTACCTTTTGTTATTTAAAAATGAGTTTTTGTGGTTGGTGCGTTTGACTGTAATGCATTCCTAGCCATTTGTTTCAACTTTTTCTGGTGGAGGATGCCCCGGCCCCCCAACCCAAAGGGGACTCACGCTTTTCCGATCGATTTATCCCCCTCAGCGGTAGGTTTATAAGTCTGAAAGAATTGTAACAGGAAGCTAGAGGCAATATGGTACGAAAACAGTCATGAATAATTATGCAAATGATTCAGTTTAGTGCCTTTACTAAGCCTTTACTGGAAAAAAATAAACTGATAAATTAGCAAAGGGGTTCATTTCTAAAGAAACTGTGATGCTGTGCTAGTGGGGAATTGAAACATGACAAATTCAACTGAGCTAATAAGGTAAACTAGCCACCGTAAAAATTCGCATCTGATTCGCTCTGACGAGTAGCCTGCTACGCAGCCGTTAGTTATTTGTGTCGTCATGCAACACTTTTCCCCACTACATGACTGTAGTCAGTGGAGAGAGTTCATAAGGAAAATTAGCCACAACAAATGTGGGTTTTTGCCCTCGGCTAGGTACATTGACACTTAAATAAAGTCATTGATTGATTGAGCACGAGGAGGACTCGACGTTCTCAAAAGTGGCCCCGATATTGACCAGTGACTGGGCTTTATGGTCTTTGGCCCCACTTGGGTGAAGGTATTAGCCTAGGGGGTGGGGAGGGGTTAAATGTGGCCATTGGCTGCTCATTTGGTCGATCTTAGTGCTCATGATAGCAGGACACAATGGTCCCAGCTGGGATGCTGTAAAGCCTCCCTGCCAGAATGGACGGGGTAGCTTGACTGCCACGGAGAGCTGGGGAAAAGGAGAGTGTCAACCATAACGTACATGGGAGGGGTGGGTAGCGTGACTGAGGCTGACAACTGGTGACCCTCACCCATGGGATGTTTTTGTAAATTTGGTCAGATCATCTGAGTATACAATGAATGGTATATAATACCAGTCATTCATCCATATTTTTGTTAAGTTATTTTCACTTTATCAAGTGTTTTCCAAAGATCTTAAATGGTTCGTAGCACTATTAATACAGTGTGGGCTCCCTGTACTTTCACAGCCACAGTTAAAACAGGACTAATTTCCTTTAATAGTGTCACTGCCTTTTGCAGAGTACCCAGTCCATATTCGGAAAAAATGTTTGTAGCATATCACTGAATCAAATTCTTCAATAACCACTCTTTTACCTTTTTATAGCGCTATCGAACCCCTTCCCCGTCTTCTCCTGATGAAACGCGCAACGCCTCACGCCGTTTTTCTCTACCCCGTCGTCGTTTTCTATCCAGACGTTCAAGGTCTCCACAAGGACGTGCACGATCACCACACAGACGGTCAAGGTCCCCTCGTGGCCGCAATCATAGTCTCCACGAACACGTACGTCTCCACTGACAAAGACGCGCCAATTCTCCACAAAGGCGCTCAAAGTATTCAGAAAGACACCCAAAATGTCTTGACGACGCTCGAAGTTTCTACGAGAACACTCGAAGTCTCCACGGGGGCACTCGAGGTCTCTACTGAGACAGTCAAATTCTCCACGACCACGCTCGATGTCTCCACGAAAACACTCGAAGTCCCCACGGAGACACTCAAAGTCTCCACGACGACGCTCCAAGTCACCTCAGAGAATTGACAGCAAGCTCTATTAGAAAGATCAGGAATCATCCGAAAGAACATTACAACAACAGCAAAACTATTCAGTACCTAGCAATGAAAGGAGTGAAAAGTTAATAACAGTTAAAACACGGGAAGAAAGGCACAGAAGTGATGAGAAGAATGAGGAATTGTCACCAAAAACTGCACAACGCTTTGCAAGAAGGGAAAATGACGAACGTAATAACACCTCTTCAAGTGAAAAACAAGAAGTGTGAAAGTCAAATGATTTAAAACATGAACGATTGAAGTTTGCATCTAACAGTGGTACTGGACAACACAGAAGACAACGGACTAGCAGCAGCAGCGGCGAGGAAGAAGAAGAAGAAAATCGAGATGTTTTACACAGACAGAGAAAACACAGCCATCTTAATGAAAAAGAAACGGGCAAACTGACAAGAAAAGTAAAGTCGCACACAAATGACTGTAGCTGGTAATAACGAGTCTGAAGAAGACTATAGAACATCCGGGACTGTGACTGAGGAGGCAAACATACAAAGCCACACATCCACTGCAATGCACAAACAAGATGAAATTAACAGAGAATACAGAAAATCCCAAAGAACACGTCACGACAAACAGGATTCAAACATCGAAAGCTCTGGTAGTGAACAAGAGGACAAACATACTTCCTTTGAGGGGGAGGGATGCCAGGGTACCCCTGAAGGTAAAACTGACCGGCGCTGCCACAGTAGGAGTAGTGATAGCGACAAAGGAACTTCCCGCGAGCGTGAGAGAAAACGTAAGTCACGTCATCATCACGTCACCATCATCGTCATCGCCATCATCATAATCGAAACGCCAGGCAATCAGAAAGAAAAGTTGTGACACAGAGAGACTGAATGGAAATGGAAAGGGGGGAGGGGGGTCTGGAAATGACTGGAAACTTCTCTTACTAAAAAAGTGTGAAACACAAAACTTCCAGAGTCATCTAATCTCTCTCTGGAATGTAGAAATAGCCGTGCTTTTCATGTCAATGGAAGACTTCATCAATAACTTCTCTTGTAGTTTCAGTTTACATTTTTATTATTTTACTTAGTATCAAGGTTGCATTGTAACACTTAACCGTAATTGTTTGTATAACAGTTAATAACACTCTTCTATGGTCTGCTCGCAAAGCAGTATTGTATGGGGGGGGGGGGGGGGGGCGTTGGGGGAGGAGTTATTTTCCGCATAAAAGTTTCAAAAGTGGTATCTGACCCTCCCCCCCCCCCCGCCCTCAATAAATAATTTCTGGATCCACCTCTTTTGCAATACAAGTGTATGTCTTCACAAGTGATTCAGATTTTTTTTTTGCTTAGAAAAATTCGGAACCTGGTCAGTTACTTTCTACATTCTTAACTGCATTGAAATTCCCTGCAAGGGCAATCCGTTACCATTACAATTCCGGTGCTTTAGATCACACTCACGAAAGTGACTATTTATTGTGAAAAAGCCGTATAAAAACCGCGCCAAGGCAGTGACGTGTGCTTTGCACAGTCATAGTGCAACGGGAAAAAGAGAGACCCTGTGGCCGTAATAAGCATCCTAAGTCCAAAGACCCTCTTAAGATACAACTTAGATAACTGGTATTCACGAAAGCATCCTAAGTCCAAAGACCCTCTTAAGATACAACTTAGATAACTGGTATTCACGAAAGCATCCTAAGTCCAAAGACCCTCTTAAGATACAACTTAGATAACTGGTATTCACGAAAGCATCCTAAGTCCAAAGACCCTCTTAAGATACAACTTAGATAACTGGTATTCACGAAAGCATCCTAAGTCCAAAGACCCTCCTAAGATACAACTTAGATAACTGGTATTCACGAAAGCATCCTAAGTCCAAAGACCCTCTTAAGATACAACTTAGATAACTGGTATTCACGAAGACCTCCTATTTTAAGACATGTTTTATTTTTTTCTAGCTTCTAAACTTAGGACCTCTATTAAGTTTTTAAGACATGTTTTAACTGGTATTCACGAAAACCTCCTAACTTAAGATATGCCTTAATTTTTCTCCTAAACTTAGGAGGTTAAAATTTACCTCCTAACTTATCAAAACATGTCTTGACGGGGGCTAAATTCGATTGTTGACGAGTTTTTCGTCGAATTTCAGCGTGATTATTGTGTATCGCAATAGTTACCGATTAGGTAAACATTTTAAAGCATTATATATCGCTTTCCTAAGGAAAAAATTGTCATTATAACAACAATTTACACAATATAAAACATTCTTTCATGTAAATTTTCATAACTTATTATTGATTTCATAAGAGCGCGCCCTATAAACCATTTCTGATTGGTTTATCAGTTTTACTAATCGATAACTGTCTGCGACCCTTAAACTTAGGAGACTGCTAGCTAAGTTACGCTTACCTTAGGATGGTCATACGATATCGTTCGTGAATAGCACTAAGGACATATCTTAGGAAGCTTTTAAATTTTCTCTTAAGTTATATCTTACGATATATCTTAGGTAGGATTTCGTAAATACGGCCCCTGGAAACGAGGTTACATATATTATGACTTGTTGAAGATGGGCTAGCAAAATATATAAGACTTATAGAAGATTTATATTCATCAGTCTTTTTTAATAAAGGACAATTGAAAAACATTTTAGCCAGATGAATAATAATTGTTTTTAGAGCTATTTTCTTGTCAAAAAACAAGTTCAATATAACAGACACAATACCCTGTTATGGGTCAACAGACTTCTATGTTTTAGGTCACTAATGTTTGTCAATTCTCTTTCAGTTTTGAAACAAACAAAATAATTGGTGCTTTCTTTGACTATTCGACACCGTGCTAAACCTAACTAACGCGTGGAAAAAATGAAATTATCGCTCTTTAGAAAGGCAGCTACAGAAAATATTAACAAGGCGCCCAATTGCTCAAAGCCGTTTAAATCAGTCATGTTAATTTTTTTCCTTTATAAAAACAAGCACATTTAATACAACTGAGGCAATACTTCGTTTTGGGTCAACAATCTTTTATATGTTAGGTCACTAATGGTTTCTTAATATTGCTCGCATGTCATTCTCTTTCAGTTTTGAAACAAACGAAATTAGACAAGTTTTGGATGCGAAATATTCGGTGCTTTCTTTGATCATCCGACACCGTGCCAAACCTAACTAGCATGTGTAGGAAAAGTGAAATTATCGCTCTTTCATGAGGAAGGCGCAACTACAGAAAATATCAACAAGGGGCCCAATTTAAATAATTGTTCAAAGTCGTTTAACGCTTTTCCGTCATGTTAAATTTTTTTTTTCCTGTATAAAAACAAGCACAATTAATACAATTGAAGCAATACTCCGCTTTGGGTCAACAGTCCTTTATATGTAAGGTCACTTATGGATTTCTTAATATTGCTCGCATGTCATTCTCTTTCAGTTTTGAAACAAACGAAATTGGACAAATCTTGGTTGCGAAATATTTGGTGCCGTTTCTTTGATTATCCAACACCGTGCTAAACCTAACTAACTTGTGTAGGAAAAGTGAAATTATCGCTCTTTTAGGAAGGCAGCTACAGAAAATATCAACATGGGCCCAATTGCTTAAAGCCGTTTACAGCTTATCCGTCATGTGAAACGGATTTTTTTTCCTGTATAAAAACAAGTCAATACAATTGACGCAATCAGCTCTGTTTTGGGTCAACAGTCCTTTATATGTTAGGTCATTAATGATTTCTTTGAATATTGTTTGATTTCCCGTTTTGAAACAAACAAGAAAGACGAGCGGTGAGTGTTTCAGTACTTCTCCAAAAGGACTGACGCAACAAAACAATCAAACAAAAAAGCCTAAAAACGGTTGTTTTCTATTAAAAATCAATGTTTATAGTTGTTATTTACGTCCGATATCGTCCCAGTAACGCAAGTTTACCTCAAAAAGCAGAGTTCTTTATTTGACTGAAGGCACTAAATTTTGCGGAGTATTATCCTGCGAGAGTTTTTTTTCCTGCGGTAACTTATTTTTGCGGATCGTGGGCAATCTGCAAAATCCGCAAAAATTAATACCCGCAAATTAAATTAGAATACTATGTTCTAAAAGAAAATATACCGCTGCAACGGAGCAGGTTTTACCGAAAGCGTTACTCGGGTGTACTACTTCGTCTAGTTACCACTATCTCGAAAATTATTTTTTTTAGCTTAGGGGTATTCTAGAGCATGCTCGAGTTTTTTTCTTTAGCTGGGTAGCTGCAGGAATTTTTTTGCCAGAACGTTCGTATTTTTTAAAAAGAAAAAAGTCGAGCATTCGCTGTTGCAGGATCTTTTCTCCAAGAGAGTTTGGGTGGCGCGATAATCTATTTTCAAAATCATCTCCCTTTAGAAAGTATAAAGTATAAAGTATAAAGTACATGCAATGTTTCGCCCCTTAATGATATTGAAAATAGTTGTAATTTTAGTGATACTAACGATTGGTATCCCAACTGTGCGTTAACTCAAGGAGAAAATGATGGCGCCTTTAAGTCTACGCGGCTATTAAAAGAAACGTGTTTTGACTTGCATGGTACCCCCGACAATGAAAATTAACTATTGACAGAAAACTTAACTCATTTAAACTTCTTAATTATGAAACCGTGTTTCAGTTCATTGGAGATACTGTTCCCCCGTAAACTGACTGAGATAGATTTTGCGTTGTAGTCGTGATCGTTATGGCAAAATAAAACGTTACCCCGACTGTGGATTGCAAAGGGAAGCCCTTATTCTTATCTATTTCGTCTTGCTGTGATTCCTTTCGTTTACGCTCAAGGACTGTGTTCCAACATGTTTGTAAGGCAAGAGAATTGCGCAAATCAGTTTTCAGACAAGCGAATTTAATTCCGTGGAAGAAAGTACTGCATGCAAGTGTAGGATGTAAAAGCCGGAAGAAACGACACTTACGATCTGAAAATTCGAAGCAAAAATCCGCTTTCATCCAGTTTGCTGCGTCAACAAACCTTAATTTTAGACTTTTGTGAGGCATTGGACTATGACGTTTAGTTCTTTGTTTTCGGAAAATTAACTTGCGGACAAAACTTTGTGGAATTTTTTCCTTTTTATATATCGCCGCACGCTACTATCTGCAGTCATTATTGAGTTCATCATCGAAAGCATTCATGTCTGCACTGGCAACAGCCGTGTTTAAAGCCACTATCGGCTTGCTCGTAAGTAAAGGAAGGCACAAAGCCGCCGAGAGGCTGAAGGAGGGCGATGTGATGGATCAGAAATTTCGTGGCTTGATCGTTCGTGAAATCGACGAAATAAAGTCGAAGTTGGATGGATTAGCAAAGAAGGATTTATTAGCAAGCATCAGCTTTTTTAAAGAAGGAATTGAGCTGTTGTACACTGTCTTTGACAAGGCCAGGTCCAGCGGCGCGGTAACAGCACAAGTAGCAGCTAGAACAGCTGGTGCTGAAGCATTTTCTGTCGCTAAACGAATGGCTAACCTGGAGCTTACTGGCCTGGATAAACCAGCTTCGAGAGCGCTTGCTAACGCGAAGAAGAGATTCGAAGAAGCTCGCCGGGAAGCAACAAAGGCCTTCAATAACGAAGCTTTGGAATTATCTGATCGCGTACTAGCCATGCAATATCGAGTGATGGCGACAATACTGGAGACTGTTGACAACCCTGAGGATGCATTAGCAGCGTGTAGAGTGTGTATTGAAGACTTACACCAGGTGTCAGCTGTTAAAGAATATTTCACAGTTGAGTTGGAGAAAGGATTGAGATCTCGCTTTAATAAAGATGAACGAAGAAATATCATTTCCACCGTTTGTCACGTGAATCGCATCATTTACGATGTCACGCTTATGGTCTGTTTTTCGAAAGAACCTGAATTGCCTTGTCTTGAAATCAGAGAAGAAAGAGTCGATCCACTCCGTGACGAAAGAGTTGCTAAAGTACTAAAGAAACAAGGCATGGAGCACTGTAGTGTTACACCATGGTCATTTGGTCAGGAGGGTGAACAGAAGCATAAGCTGAAGAATCCGAGGTCTATCGCTACAAACACACACGGACAGTTCATTATAGCAGACAATGGAGATAAAACACTGAAGGTGTTTGACAGCAACGGAGATTTTCATCTCTGTTTTAATCCCCAAACTGATGACGCCTATACAAAGTTATATATTTCTGATGTCGTCACTGACGCGGAAAACAGCATCTATGTACTGGTCAGACTGAAGAAGCCTGGGGCTGAGGGATATGAGCGGGAAGTGCTGGTGTACAACGACACCGCTGACCTACTTCACAAGTTTCCTGTGAGGGGAGGGAACTGGGGCAGGCTGAAAGTTAGCGGCAGCAAAGTACTGGTATTGAGTGTTGATGTGGTTGATGTGTACGAGCCTGAAGAGAGCGGGAAATTTCTTTGTACTTTTGGCGAGGGAAAGATCAAGGATGGAAGAGATATCACTGCTGCTAATGATGGCCGCGTCATGGTAATGGACTATGATGATTCCAGTGTTCACTTATTCACTGTGGATGGACAACACCTGAACAAATTCAACATCAACATCGAAGGAGATTTCTATTATCGCATAGCTTGCCATCCGGCAGGTGGGCATGTTGTCGTCGCTGGTTTTGAACGAGGGACGGGCCGCCTGAGGGTGGCGATATTCACCTCCAGTGGTGAATTGGTACGAAGGATTCAGCTGGATGAAGAAAGGGTTTGGAGAGGGTTAGGGATAGAAGGGATAACAGTGACCATGGAGGGTCAGATTGCTGTGTGTTGTAGGGATTATCATGATCATGATTATCATCATCTCAACCCCAAGGTAAGCTTAATTGTTGTTGTAGTTGAGGTACAACTGAACATTTATTTTTTAAATAAGAAAACCAAATAAATATTATTAATATTGGGGTTTATTTTGTTCTTTAGTAAGATCTAATTTGGAGTACTGCTCAATTATCTGCTCAATTATCTGGTCACCCTTTACAAAAAGAAATATTGAGAAACTAGAAAGAGTACAACGCAGAGCAACTAAGTTCATACTGAAAAACGAAGATCCTTATGATACCCGCTTAAAGAAACTGAATATGTTATCACTAGAACAGAGAAGATTCTTGTGTGATGTTATGTTTTTGTTCAAGGCCGTAAATGGTCTTGTTAACATTGACATTTCTTCTTATATAACCTTTTATTCAGATGGGGATCGTTATTCTTATAGATCGTTTGACAATTTGTCTCTGAAGAAGAACTTTGCTAGAACTGATTTTAAACTTACAGTTATTTTAATAGGATTGTTGACAGCTGGAATATGCTGCCAAAAGAGACCCGTATGGCTACTGATGTAAATACTTTTAAACTTAAGGTTATGAATTTTTTTTTAACAGTGATTAATCGATTTTTAATATTAGCGAATTGTATTTTTAGTAATTATGATAATTTTTACAACTTTGTATACAGGAGGTGACTTGTTTTTACATGGGGTTCAGACTCCTTTACAAGTTATCCTTATGGCAGTTGTTATTATTATTGTTGTATATTTATATTATTTGCCATCAAATTGTAATAAATAAATAAAATAAATAAAATAAACTGGGATTTAATACCGAGTGACCGTGAAGGCATACATGCACATTACTGCTATCATACATATTTATAGTATAGTTTTAATAATCATTTTAAGCTTACTTTCCTTGGATGACATTTCAATAGCTACATGTAAGCTTAAGCTTATGTTTTAATTGTTTTAGGTTTGTTATCCATCGTAGAAAAAAAATAATTCAAAAACGCTTTAAATAACCCCTGTCTAATGTTAATTTTTACAAGTGTGCTGTTAATAATTAGAATTAGTTAATTAAGTTAAATAATAGGCTTACTTACAGTGGACTTTTGACAATTTTGTTAAAAGAATAATATATTTTTTTTTTGTAAAAATAAACACTATTTAGACTGTTTTTCTTGTATTATTTTGATCTATACAACATAAAACTCGAATTTTATAATTGTTACTGACTTGCATTGCTCAGAGTTGTTTAAAATCAGTTTTGTCATGTGTAAGTCATAGAGGCCAAATTTATCACATTTGTTTGAAAAAACTCCTTTCATTTTGTTTCGATCTGGGCCTAGAAGAAATTAATATTCCCTGAGCAAAGTCAAATGTCCCTTAATTATTTTAATACCGGGTATGCATATTTGAAGATCTTCAATTGTACTTTTTTCAAAAAAGATTTCTAATTTTGTTCCAGTTCTGTTTTAATAAATGGCAACAGCATGATTTACATGTTTTTCCACAATTAATACACAAATATCATTTATGTTTATTTTACACCTCAGTTACAAATATTCCCTAAATTTTTTAAACCCTGATCAATATTCATGTCAGAATTAACTTTAATAATCACTCATTTTTTGTTTGGACACTTGTTGTATTAATATTATTTATTAAACTCTATCTCTAAAATACGAACATGAATGCAGGAAAAACGATAAAGAGTAAACTTTTTTTTACTCATGCGCGTAGCGGCATGAGGTAAGGTTTAGGCTCCGTTTTTCTTGTTATTTTTATTATTATTATTATTTTTATTTTTTGTGTCACGATTTTGCATGCAAATTTATGCACGCATATTTTAAATTGTACACTTCCGGTTCATAGCTTTGCCACTACACTTCCTGTTTAGTGACTTCTGGCTACTCTCACTTCCGGTAAAAGAGCGTTACTCAAGTGTCACGACAGCATCTCCTACAACCCTACTTACATTAGCAATGTTCATGTTTGGTATATATAAGACTTAGAAGAACCATTCCCTTCATTGTGGTACAGCCTTCATTTCCAAAACAATCAATAGTAAACAATGTAGTTTGCAGGAACGATGACTGAATGAAAGGAGTACTCTTCGCCATGTCGGACATCTTCTTTTCATGTTTAAAATATATCATGAAACTAACTTACGCATGTGCATGAGTATAGGCTGCTAGGAGCCTCTTGTTTAATTATATTCCAGTATTGTAAAGTTTTAAATTTTCCTTTAATGTTCATCTCTATGTCAGCTGTAATAAAATTAACTTTGAAGTAGGATATTTCTGTTGATTAGAAGAAGCTAATGCAGATTGAAGTTAATAATGAACATAAAGCACTCACATATATTAGCCCTTGTATTAATATAATTATATTTACATTTACCAAAATAAGAGCAGTCCCTTTCTTCGAGGCTTCTGTGCTCTGGTCGCAGTCAAATACTTACAAGTTCTTAATTTGTCAGCTGACAAACCCGGCACTCTTAAGTATATATCAGCACATGAATCCAAAATTAGTGAATTTCATTTGTAGAGAAGTAATATTAATTTTATAGTCTCTTGCACCATGGTTTTATCTTCTTCGTTAAACTTCAACAATAATCATTGACAATAAATATTTCAAAAAATCAATAACTAAAAAATCCATGTTCCTGATATAGTTTTTAAGCATTTCACTGCAGCCTAGCAACAATAATTTGTTGTTAATTATTTTTATTTTTGTTTAATCCATTCTACTTTAAATGTTGAAGATTAGTTAGTTAATTAACATTCAAAATAATTTCCGTTTATTTAGAAGAGTTTTACATACCTCACTGAGGCTGCATATTTGACCTACATGTAATCTCGCCAGTTGATATCTCACTGAATGTTATATTTTTCATTTTCCCTAATTTTCAGTTCAATTTTTAAATTGGAACCACTCATTCTTTAAAACCAGGGCTTCTCAGCTTAGCTGCAGTACCTCTCAAATTTGATGAATATAATCTTTTCCAGGTTTCTGAAGTTTTTTTCAGCCAAGTCAAAAATGTTTGCCATAATTTGGATTTCTCAGGATACAAACACTCACTGTCTGTATTTTGCACAAGTTTGCCCCATGCACTATCAAAATGGCAGCAACCACTGTGAAACAAAAACAAAAAACTTTTAAATATTAATGCTTATAATATAAGTTTAAAAAAGTCAAAAAATAATGTTAATACCTTTAATGTCTTCTTCTCTGCAGGTGAGGGTCTTGGTAATATGAGCTTTAAATGTCTCAGTCTAAGGAGATGTTACGTGTAATTACTCAGTGGAGCTCTAGGAACATCATTACACTGTAGTGAGTCAAATATTAAATGTTCTTTCACTGTTGGCATTTCATACCAATAATATCTCATAATTTTTTTAAGATGAATGATTTATTGCAGTTGAACCTCTATTAAGTGGCCCAGTCTGTTAAGTGAGGCCAGTAGTTATCAAAGTCCCAAAATTTTATAATCTAGAGTAATGTACTGTAAACAGAACCCCTATTAAGCAACCACGCCTACATGTATTAAGGACATTTGCAGTCACTCATTGGTTATGCACATCCTTACTGCACATGCAATTCATGTTGCAATGCCATACTACATCATGCATGAGCACTCGTGTAAGACAATACAGTATACCTCTTAAGCACATAACAGGCTGGTAGTTGTTGTGTTAATTTTCCTAAGATTTAACTTACCTGGAAGGTGGGTGACCCCGACAGATTGTGAAAAAATGAATAGATTAATTTAAAATATCAATGTCAGAATTTTAGGCTGTCTATTTTTCTACCTGCCGATATCAAATCCAACCAACTTGAGGCTGTTTGAGTTTGCAAATGCTTGTAGTTTAAAGATTAGCTTTCCTTTTAAGGGACATCACTGGTTGAATGAATTTGCTTAACAGACCAGCAGATATAAAATTTGACATAAAGAGTTGCATTTCAGAGATTCATTTACAATATTTTTAGACTATTGTGGCCATTTACAGTCTCATAAGCGAAGTTGGTGATCCCCCATTTTTTTTTTTTTTGCATTTTTCACATGAGGAATTCATTACCTAGTTGTAGCAAAGTTTTATGTTAGAAGATTTTTGCGTGAACGTCCTTAAGCGACCTCTGTGGCCACCCTTTGGCAGTTCCGATGAGGGTTTTCCTATTGTTTTCACCTCCATTAAGCAGCCACCAAACATTTTATACACATACTGTTCAGTAATGATTTGATTTAGTGCCCTCCTTCCACCCGTTTCTAATAAGTACACCTCCCCCCTTGGTGTTGTTTTTAGCATCCCTTATTCCACTAGTAAGTGCTCCATTGAGTCTGGCTTTACAAGATCAACCTCTGTCATTTAGCTAATCCTTTAATTGGCCAACTCTGGTTACCAAAATACAAAAAAATCTGGTCTTCCAGTAAGCTGTGTCTCAATTCAGTTATTTCCATGTGAGAGCACTACTCCTTCAAACGCAAGATCTCTTCTTCAAAGTTTTTGGCCATAGTACTAAGGGAGTAGCACTTTTTGTCGCGAGTCGCGACTGAAAGTTGCGGGTGCGGGTGCGGGTACGGCTAAAAGTCGCGGGTAACAAACTATCAAAAAATTAAAATAAAATACCAAAAATTAAAAAGAAAAAATTACCAGACTTACTTCTCCCAAAGCGGAGTTTCGATTTTTATCGTCCACAGTTAGTCATACTAGAAAATTAATTTGCAGTGGCATAGCCACAATTAGTGACTCTTCACTATTGTTAATAGATTGAATTACAATGTAAAATTTTGTTTTTGTTTCTTTTTGTGTGCGCGGAGAGAGGAAAATCGGAAAACCCGGCGAAGCCTTTGCACAGCAGTATATATATATATTTACCATTTCGTCATGTTCAATCGTAAGCTGTCGGTAACAAAAGAATAACTGCCAAAATGGGACAAAGTAAAAACTAAAGTAATAATTATCAATTTAAAGTGAAAATTCCTGATAACGTCCAGGCATTTATGCTGAGCCGATTTCAAGGAATCTTCAAAGGAAATGCGAGGCTTATTAATATGTACCGTTCAAATTAATAAAGACCTTACGAAACCACGACGGCGACACCAACACAAACGTCACTAAAAAATCAATCCGCAGTTTTAAAACTACTTCGCGATTATATAAATCGACAAGTTCAATTTGTATAATGTAGCCGAACTACCCGCGTGTTGAATTTGTAGAAAAGGTCTCTTTAAAGTTCAGATAGAGAATTCAGGCTCTTAAAACCTTGAATTTGGTAATTTCACATAGTTGTTAAATTGCAAAGCCTTCAACCTGATACTTCAACCACCACCACCACCTGGAAAAATCACCGATCGGATGGATTTTTGGGACGCAAACGCCTCCGAGTGGAAGTCGGTCTCAAACCGAGTGTTCTGCCTTGACTCCGTCTTATGAAGGGAATAACAGTGGTGACAAAACAACCCAAAACGGCTTGAAATAATCCGAAGGACAAAAGAATACACCAAAGGTGAGTTCAATAGAATCCCCATACAAAGTCTTAAATTTTTAAAACGGCCGCCATGTAACCCAGTACCGCTTTCATCTAAGGGTCACATCCTGTCTCACACACCGCTAATAATTAACCCTTCGCTTTCTCGTGTCCGATGATCGGATTTCACCGTGCAGCCTCATCGCATAATTTGTTGAATTTTAAGCCCAAATCTGCATTTCTTGCACTAGTTTTTCACTCCCTAATGTAACATTGCCTTACATTTATTGTATTTGAAGCCCCCAAAACGTTCAAATCACGTTTACCGCTGATTTCACCAATTTTTTTTATACTTTTTTGAGCTGACAGCAAACTTTGTCTGAGTCACGTAGGGGGTCTATCTAGTTTTAGTAATAGTGCAAAGCGCTATTGTGGCTATGCCATTGCAAATTTCTAGTATGATTAGTGGACGATAAAATTCAAACTCCGCTTTGGGAGAAGTTAGTTTTTGGTAATCTTTTCCTTTTAATTTTTGGTATTTTATTTTAAATTTTTGATAGTTTGTTACCTGCACCTTTTACCCGCACCCGCACCCGTTACCTGCACCCGCACTTATCACCCGCACCCACAATTTTCAGTCGCGACTTGCAACCCGCGACAAAAAGTGCTACTGTTACTAAGGTGGTTGTTCTAGTTTGGAATGATACCTGGACAACAAGTCCATCTTCCAGTCTCCTGTCCTTGTTACTGTCACTATACATGCAACTAGCACAAGTTATTGTTCTGAGTATGTGAGTTGTATGCGTCATTTTCTGTTATTGTTCATTAAAGTGCTTTATCACACTTCAATGTTTTTGTCAAAAAAGAACTAAGCACCCCCTCCCCTTCCAATAAGCACCCGGGCCTCCCTTAAAATGTTTGAACTTCTGATGTGTAAAATGACCAGTCACAAACTTTGTGTGGGACTCTTTTGTTGTTCTTTTGAGTACACGAACTTCGAAATCACAGTTTGAACACAGGCTGTATTATGTTCAACAGTTGTGACAAGCCTCCAACTATCAAAAATGTTATTATAATATTGAAATGGGCATGAAGTGACATTTATGCTGCGCATTATGTTAATTTCTGACAAAACCCCTATTAAAAATAAGGAGATCAAGTGCCCATATTACCCAAGCAGCCACTTGTCAGTTCCCCGATTTCTCAGGGCCTCTTTATAGTGGTTCAACTGTATTAATTCAACATAAAAGTATCACATGTACTGTATAAGTTTTGTTGCCTTTTTCCAGCGTTGCACTGTAAAGTTTGATGACATTAATATGCATCATGGCATCAACAAAAATTTAAATAGACAGAAACAATGTGTGGTTTTAACTTTTTGTTGTAATTTATTAGCTTTAATTGAGTTAAATGGAAATTAAATGTTTGTAAGGGTTACTAGATGATTTATTTCATTTTGTTAGCTTTTCCCTTTTTTACTTAATAATTTTGATTTTTAAAATAAATTCTTGCTGGTCTCACAACTAAAAACTTGATATCCCAAACATTTCTGACAGTGATCGAGGTAATTAATTGTACTGTAAGTTACTGGTTTACAATACCAGGCTTTTGAATAGCTAAGGAATTAGCTAAAATATAATGTTAAAAAGATGAGAGTGTGATAAGACAGAATATACATGTCAAGTATGACTAGAGTATAATTTCCGAGAATACAAGTAAAAGCCAATCAAAATAGACTAATTGGCTCAATTATTAACTGGGTCAATTATTATTATGAGTAATGAAATTTGCATGAATGGGCCTTTTTGCACTCAGGCTCAATAATTTTCATGAATGGTTGACCAGTACAAATCTGTAATGGTACAGTATAAATATTTTATTGTGTAAGTTTGGTTTTAATAATTATTATGTACATGATGTATATTCGTTTTTTAACACTGACAGTAAAATTTTTTACTGATCAAACTGTTTACTGGAACATTTTGGATTCGCATAGAGAGGACTGCATGTGGCCATTACATAGTTTAACTGTGACCTTATAAATAATAATGCTGGGCTTGTATACCCACGCTTAAAGGATTTAAAATATACAGTGCAAGTATTGTTATAAGTGAACTATAAGTTATTATAAGTGAACTATTAGCTATAGAACTGTGGCTTTTTTAGCCAAAAGAACTATGAGACCATATATGATCTCATTATAATCTTGACTGACCATAACCAGTCTTTAATTTACTCTGTAGAGTATTCAATAATTACATAAGATTTGTACTATTAGGTTTAAGTTTTATAATATTTTGGGGGGTAATTTAACTAACCCACCCTTTAATGTCCCAAATCAACTGGTTGTGGGATGAGATGGGTGTATGTGGAGCATTCAACTTTTCCGAAGAATTTTTATCCAAGATCTCCATCCTAGAACCAAAAATGTAACTTAAATCAGATGAAAATCCCATCACCCTAGATAAATTACAGTATATCTCTTTTTATTTGAATATTTTGCAACAACGTTTTGTCATCTCTAATTGTTAACCAAACATTCAAATGTCCCCACCCTGGGGCTCAGACTTCAAGACAAATTGCTGACATTGTAAATGACAATAGAGTTTGAATGATCCACATCTGCCCTCTTCCTCCCCTTCTTGGGAATTGATAAGTGGATTGGTGTGTTATAGATAGCATTCTGATAAGGGGTGTGGGGTGTGGTTGTGCCATGTTAAAGTGACAGGGTGGTTTTATCCTATTGGATCAGAGTCATGCCTACAAAACCAGATTCAGACTCCTTGTTTTCTGATTAGCATCCCTGTCACTTTTATATGTGATCCCTCCTCTTGGGTTTAACAGGAGGTTATGTAAATACAGTTATTACCTCTTGCTTAATTAAATTTAAAGCACCTTGTATGGTTACTTTAATCATTTCTGATGAGCATCCCTGTCACTTTTATATGTGATCCCTTCTCTTGGGTTTAACAGGAGGTAATGTGAATACAGTTATTACCTCTTACTTAATTATTGTTTACATGGCCCAATGTAAAAGAATTTGGGAGAATTTGAAAGTTTTTTCTTGTGCTCACACAAGCTCTTCCAGACTCACTGTGGTATTTGCAGCAGGCTATGTAAGCATACACGCGTGTATTGTTTTGGTATGTTTTTAATGTACTCTTGTTATGACAATAAAACCGGATGTGTTATTGGTTTATACAGTGTATTCACTTATTGATTGTAATGTCATATTGAGTATGGGTGGATTTCACAGCGGCCATGTTGGTCGTCAGAAACAATAGAAATCATTTACAAAAAAATATACTTTTCTGCGCAAAGGATGGAAATGTCATTGTTCTGACTACAAACATGGCCGCCGTGAAAACCACTCAAAAATATCGTAAAAACACAGTGTTGTTTTATATCTCGAATCCTGGTCTTTAAAGAAATACAATCAATGCGACGTAATTGCTTTCATAATCTCACTGCAACTGATATTTTGACGATAAAACCAAGCAATCGCTAATAAAAACAGTGAAAATTCTTGTTAATATTTTCTTTTGGTATCTTTTAAGGGGAAAATGAAATTTGGATCACGCCCTTACCAAGAGATGCTGGTACGAGCATCCCGTCGGTTCCCCCTCCCCTCCCGGAAGAGAAATAATTGTTAATTTTTTTATCAGATTGTTGATAAATCGCTTCTGTTATTGGTGTCCCTTTATCTTATAAGCAAACAACTAGAGATTTTTTTCTTTTCCGCTGTTCCATTTGGCTACCCTCCTTAAGTTGGCTTTTGAAAGCGATCTCTAAATACAAATAATAAGAGTGAATAAATGGTTTAAAGGCCATCGGCAATGTTCAGTGTGGTGAGGTCGTGAGCAGGTCACGCAACAGAATGTTTTAACGATTTCCGATTTTGTCATTTATATCACCTGACGTATTTTTGGGGAATAAAAAAATACTTTCAATAACTTAAATTAATTTCATAATAAATTTTTAAAAAGAGACTTTACTTTGCAGACATTAAATGAAAGGATCAAGTGCCAATCTGATAGCGCATCTGAAGAACGCTCTGAGAATGAAACAAAAATAGGGGTGTTACTAAAACGAGTAACGCAGTAACGAGTAACGAGTAACGGGAAAACGAGTAACGGCAAAAATATTCGAGGGGTAAATAAAATAAAACGAGTAACGAGAAAAAAATAAAAGGTATAAAATAATAAGAATGTTAAATTTAAGAAATTTAAGTAAAGGGGCAGTAAATTGACATTACCGTTTTATAGAGCATTTTGCTTGAGCTTTTCGAAGACGGCATGTGACAGTTTGCACAAAGTGTTTTTCTCTATTTGTTGTAGACGTCGTTGTACTGCTGACTCATTAAACCTCGGGCTCACAAGTCGTAATTCTGTAATTTTACCTTTGTCCGGACCATTGTCTATGGTCTTACGAACTTATTAGGAACATCGCACGGCTTTAATCTCCAGAACTATATACATATATATACATCTACGATCATGGAGGTAGGTGCAGGTTATGATTGTAAATGTATCTCCGGGGAGTCCCGTATGACAAGAGCCGTTGGCATGCAGAGACCACAAAACCACATTTTCTGAGACACAACAGTGAGTAACCGAAATTTATTCTTGTCCTTATGATTATGTAAACGGGATAGTTAAATTAAACCGTGCATAATCGTCAACATTATCGAACATTAACAATAATAAAGGCTAGCCTAAACATGAAACAGAACGCCACCTGTGCATAAATCAAACAAATTACAGAAATTAGGCCTGGTGTTACACAGTCACTTCTCGGTTAATAAAAACCACAACGTATGAGCTACTTATGATATTTAGGGCCTGTTTTCAAGTATGGTGGTACCTTAGCAGTCAAAACAAACTTTTCCAGTAAAGGCAGTAAATTAATTTCATTAGATAAGGGAAAATTACCCAGTTTATATATAAAAAAGAAACATCGTGTGGCTTACTTGCAAAATTAAAGCAAAAAACAAGTTATTATAGCTGCTCTGTGAACACTTCTAGAGTTGCGACAGCTAATAAGGCCTTAAGGTTGGCAGTTATACTGGGTTTTCCCCTTTACTCATAAACAAGCAATAACACTCAACAACACAACGCGAGGAACATAAACCTGAAGGCAACACCTTTGCCTTGCGGTAAAATTATTGAACTTTTTGTTTACCCAAATTGTTTTACGTAAGGGGCCAACCATTCAACTTTTGAGGGGGGGATTTTGAAAAACAAATTCCTGCAAGGGCTTGTTGTGGGAAAAAATTGAATGCAGCAGGAAAAAGGTAGAACAAAATTCTTGCACTGCTGCATACAAGAAAAATTAATGCTGCAAAGGAAAAAATATTCTGTAGTGCATTTCGGAGAAAAAAAGTATCCTGCCCACCAGGTTGCCAGAAAAAAATAACTTGCTCACCAAAAATCACCCACCCCCCCCCCCCCCCCACCCTCAAAAGTTAAATTGTCAGCCCCTAACTAGTACTTTATGTGATTTCGTTAAACCAAAAAAAAATGGTATTTTCCTCATTTCTAACTCAAAATAACATTTTTAGAAAGGAACTGTGAATAACTTGTCCAGTTTAAATGATTTAGCCGCTATAATCTTGGACAATTGAAATGGACAAGCCCAGTGCACCCCATGTTTTGGATTTTGCTGGAATATAAGTGTCTGCTTATAAAGCTAGGAACTGAAGCTTCTGTTTGCTGGCTAAAATATTCAAAACTTAACAACAAAGAATATGAATACTTGAAATTATTAACACTGCCAACATAATGAATATGAATACTGAAAATCCTAAAGCACGGTATCTTAGTCCACTGAAATACTATTGGCTGAGGTTGATAGTTAATCTATTTGAATACGTCATTCCTCATTCCACACTGATTTCAAAAGACTACTTTGGTTCCAAGGCAACAAAATCTCTTTTTTTCAATTCCCTGAGTCATATTGGACCAAGATGCAGGAGAATCGAAATTTGGCGAGTTGCTTCGATTCAAGTATAGTAAAAGGAAAACATCTTAAAACGTAACAATAAGTAAGCTTGCAAATTTAAATATAAACGAAAGAACACCCCTTTGTAACTTGGTGATGTGACCCATTCAATTCTTTTAAATACAGTTGTGGTGGGGTTTTCTCGATTGTGAAAAAATCAGTCACATAACAAAATGAGGCTATTCTTGTCCCCCTGTCCAACTGAACTAGGTGAATGCTAGCTGCTTATAAAACTGACAATAACAAGTTTCCTAAATGTGCGTAGCGCATGCAACGATTCTTTTAAAGTTGTGTTAACGTAGTTGTTTGATTGAGCAATGTACAGGAAGATAAAGTACAGTCACTCAGTATAAACTCAAATTTCCTGTTTCCCAAATCCATGTTTTGCGGTCATTATTTCTTATTCTCACTAATACCCTTGTGAGCTCTTTTTGGCTGCCATTAACAATTAATTTTTGCATGCATCCCCCCTTTTTTTCTCTGACGGGATATTGACAAAAATTTAAATGCAGACATTATTATAGATAGCTCTAGATCAACAACGGTGACGCAAAATCCATTTACTAGGTAAAAACAAGTTTCAAAAACCTTCATACTAATGTCATCAGACATTAAGTTCCTCATGTTAGTCAATTTCCATTTGAAGGGCCAACCTGGATACCCAGATGGTGAAGCAGGTGCTGTGCTTGCAGACTGTCGATCAAAAGATCAGCATGAAGTTTTAACAATCTTGGGTGAAAATCGGGATGCCTCGCCTGGATGCAACTTAATTGTGGATGGTAGTAGCGGGCTTGTTCGCTGCTGATACGGCAATATTGCAAATCAACAGAAACTTGTTAAAAATCGCAACTGACAGGAGGAAGACTAGTTGGCTATTTACAAAGAGTAGAGGAGTTGAATTCGGGGCCATCGAACACAAATCCATCTAGAGGCAGAGGAAGACTTTGCTGGATTTGAACCTGGACGGGAAACATTGATAATATTTAGCAAATCCATCTGATTTTCGATCCATGCAGGGTCATGTTCCTTGACTTTCACAAACATTAACGCCTTCATTACCTTCATCTTCAGTACTGGAGCTGTCTAAGGCCCCGTCCACACGTATCCGGATATTTTTGAAAACGGAGATTTTTTTCTCCGTATTCGAAAACATCCGCGTCCACACGGACCGTATTACAATCGTATTTGCCCGTCCACACGTATACGCGAAAATTTTTCGAATACGCTAGACTTCACATGATGAGCATGCGCAGGCTACTGGCACATGCGCGCTGTGAGAAGCATAAGCCCGCGAAAATCAAAGAGTTTGCCGCCATCTTTGTTTTGACGTCATCGTGTTCGAAAACCTTCGTTTTCGACCGTCTACACGAATGCGATAAATCTCCGTTTTTAAAAATCTACAGTCTGGAGAGCGTATTCAAAAACCTCCGTATTTGTTGCCGAAAACGCCGTTTACGTGTGGACGGGAGGTGCAAACGAAGAAAAAAATCTCCGTTTTCGAAAATATCCGGATACGTGTGGACGGGGCCTAATATGATCACTTCTACGCCAGGCCCTGTTTTTAAGGAAGAATAATGCTAACATCAAAAAGAAATCTCAACTCATCCTTCAATACTCGGACAATAGCAACATTGCAGTGTTTCGCTGTTCGTAACAAGTGCTTTGATTGCTTTGTTTTCTCGCTATTTAACCGAAAGGATCGAACCATCGTTTGTCGCTTTCACAATTCTAGTCCCTGATCAAACAAAACTACTGTTTTCTCCGAGCGGTGAAAAGACTGACACAAAGGAGAAAAGTGTCGTACTCACCTTTCTTTCGTTCTTTTGCCGCCATGTTGTAAATTGACCTGACACGTGACATTTTGGCGCGAAAACAACAAGCCCATTCCTCCTCGCGAAGCCTTTTTTCTTTCGCATTTTTTAAATTTACTAAACATTTTTCAAACGATCGTATTAAAATAATATTTTTATTATTATTCTTCTTATTATTTTATTCTTATTATTTTATACCTTTTATTTTTTTTCCCGTTACTCGTTTTATTTTATTTACCCCTCGAATATTTTTGCCGTTACTCGTTTTCCCGTTACTCCGTTACTCGTTACTCGTTACTGCGTTACTCGTTTTAGTAACACCCCAAAAATAGACTTTCTAAGAAAAGCGGAAACACTACTCATTGTTTGAGGCCATCAGGGGAATCCCCGAATTGCATTTTAAAAGGCTTTTAGTTTGAAGGAGACTTTTCTATAGAATTTTCGTAAGGCCTAACATACGTACAGTATTCTGCTTTACTAAAAAACCGAAACACGGACCAAATAACAGGACCCAAACGATCTATTAAAATCACCGATCGTTTCACATGCACCTCCGTAAATGTTATCTACTGTATAACATGTACTTTAATAATAACTTTGAATACGTGCCTTCTTTTTCCCTCTCCTTGTCGACATATTTATATCAGTGGAAACCCCAAAATAAGAGTTCGGTGTTGTTCAAAGGTCAGTTCCACTAGACGTGCTTTAAGAGTAAAAAATAAGTGTCTTGGGCTGCAGATGGCCAGCATGGAAATGGATTACAACTTGAAAAATTGGGCTGATATTTTCAAGTTTATCGCTTCTTCTTGGAAAACTCGCTAAATAAAACTCTGATCATAGTTTATCTTCCTCTTAGTGTTGTACATGTTAGCATTTTGTGTACGACAAAGGTACTTAGTTTTAATTTGGGGCAAAAACCTCAAAATCGCCATGACATAAAAACAGCGAAACATAGATACGTGACCATAAATGACAGCTTTTTTAGGGAAGGATCCCTGTTTGCAAGCACCGGATAAAAAGATTTAACGGAAAAGTTTGAAAATTCCTTACCTAGATATGCTTCAACACTAGGTCGTTTTCCGTATTCTCGCTTATTCAATATTATATTTATTTATAATGGACAGTCGTTTATTTGCAGATAAAATTGTATGTTTAAATGTCAGGTTATAAAGCTAAGTGTCGAATTGAACTCAGTCTTGAATAAGCGGGTAATTTTTGACAGAAAGAAGCTTATAGGCCCTCGTGTGCCTGCTGTCATTTCTAATTTTGTAGCATGTCCATTAATTTGATGCTGAAGTATGTGTCACTACCTTTTGTTATTTAAAATTGAGTTTTTGTAGTTGGTGTGATTCCCGGGTGTGATTGCGTTTGACTGTTATGCATTTCTAGCCATTTGTTTCAACTTTTTCTGGTGGAGGATGCTCCCCGCCCCCCAACGCCCCCCCCCCCCCCCCCCCCCAACCCAAACGAGACTCACGCTTTTCCGATCGATTTATCCCCCTCACCGGTAGGTTTCTAAGTCTGAAAGAATTTTACGCGGAAGAGGCAATATGGTACGAAAACAGTCATGAATAACATTATGCAAATGATAAGATTGGTGCCTTTGCTAAGCTTTTACTAGAAAAAGAAACAGTGATAAATTAGCAAAGGGGTTCATTTTTAAAGAAACGGTGATGCTGTGCTAGTGGGGAATTGAAACATGAAAGTTTTAACTGAGTTGATAAGGTAAATTAGCCACCGTAAAACTTCGCATCTGATTCGCTGACGAGTAGCCTCCTACGCAGCCGTTAATTATTTGTGTTGTCATGCAACGCTCCTCCCCACTGCATGACTGTAGTCAAGGAGAGAGTTGATAAGTTAAATTAGCCACCGTAAAAATTCGCATCTGATTCGCTCTGACGAATAGCCTCCTACGCAGCCGTTAATTATTTGTGTCGTCATGCAACACTCTTCCCCACTACATGACTGTAGTCAGTGGAGAGAGTTGATAAGTTAAATTGGCCACCGTAAAAATTCGCATCTGATTTGCTGTCGAGTAGCCTGCTACGCGGCCGTTAATTATTTGTGCCGTCATGCAACACTCCTCCCCACTACATGACTGTAGTCAAGGAGAGAGTTGATAAGGTAAATTAGCCACCGTAAAAATTCACATTCGATTCGCTCTGACGAGCAGCCTCCTACGCAGCCGTTTATTATTTGTGTCGTCATGCAACGCTCCTCCCCACTACATGACTGTAGTCAGTGGAGAGAGTTGATAAGGTAAATTAGCCACCGTAAAAATTCGCATTCGATTCGCTCTGACGAGCAGCCTCCTACGCAGCCGTTAATTATTTGTGTCGTCATGCAACACTTTTCCCCACTACATGACTGTAGTCAGTGGAGAGAGTTGATAAGGTAAATTAGCCACCGTAAAAATTCGCATCTGATTCGCTCTGACGAGTAGCCTCCTAGGCAGCCGTTATTTGTGTCGCCATGTAGCGCTCCTCCCCACTCTGACGTGTAGTTAGGTCAGTTAAACGTTAGTGGAGAAAGTGGTGCGAGTTTTTTTTTAATCAATCTCAAACATAAACGTGTTTTTCCATTCCATTGAAAACCCCTCTCTTGAATAAAATATCACATTCGATTTGCGATGAGCTCAAGCTTCGCCATACATTTTTTCAATAGATCACGTCTTGAAAAAAGAAGAGTAAATAATGTTTATCTAGGCTAGTTTCTTTCGGATTGTGTATTGTTATTTTAAAGTTATTCTTATTTTAGTGTCCCCAATTAGTAGAGGGTTTTTACCCTCGGCTAGGTACATTGACACATAAATAAAGTCATTGATTGATTGATTGAGCACGAGGAGGACGTTCTCAATAGAGTGGCCCCGATATTGACCAGTGACTAGGCTTTATGGTCGTTGTTCCCACTTGGGTGAGGGTATTAACCTAGGGAGTGGGGAGGGGTTAAATGTGGCCATTCGGTGCTCATTTGGTCGATCTAAGTGTTCATGTCAGCTGGGCACAATGGTCCCAGTTGGGATGCTGTAAAGCTATGTATGGCGGGTGTGGAGGGGTTAAATGTGGCCATTCGGTACTCATGTGGCCGAAATAAGTGTTCACGACATCCGGGCACAATGGTCCCAGCTGCAATGGTGTAAAGCTATGTTAGCATCCAAGACAAAATGGACGAGGCAGCTTGAGTCCCCAGGGGGCTGGGGAAAGGAGAGCGTCAACCGTAGGTGCACAAGGGAGGGGTGGGTAGCCTGCCTCAGGCTGACAACTAGTGACCCTTAACCGTAGGAATGATTTTGTTGAGTTATTTTCAAGCTTTATCAAGTGTTTCCAAAGATCTCAAGTGGTTCGTAGAACTGTCACAGCCACAGTTAAAACAGGTCACTGTATTAACTTTCTTTTGCAGAGTACCCAGTCTATATTCGTAAAATCTGTTACATTTTTGTAGCAAATCACTGAATCAAATTTTTCAATAACCACTTTTTTACCTTTTTATAGCGCTAACGAACACCTTCCCCGTCTTCTCCTGACGAAGCGCGCAACGCCTACCGCCCTTTATCTCCACTACGTCGTCGTTTTCTACCCAGACGTTCAAGGTCTCCACAAGGACGTTAGCCTGCGAGCAAGCTCTCTATTCAGTACCAAGCAATAAAAGGAGTAAAAAGTTAATAACAGTTAAAACAAGGGGAGAAAGTGATAGAAGTGATGAGAAAAATTGGGAATTGTTACCCAAAACTGCACAACCCTTTCCGGGAAGGGAAAATGACGAACGTCATAGCACCGGATCAAGCGAAGAACGTGGAATGTGGAAGCCAAATGATTTAAAACATGAACGATTAAAGTTTGCATCTAACAGTGGTACTGGACAACACAGAAGACAACGGACCAGCAGCAGCAGCAGCAGTGGCGAGGAAGAGGAAGAAGAAAATCGAGATGTTTTACACAGACAGAGAAAACACAGCCATCTTGATGAAAAAGAAACGGGCAAGCTGACAAGAAAAGCAAAGTCGCACACGAATGAAGACGAACAGTTTTTGAGGACTGTAGCTGGTAACAACGAGTCTGAAGACTTTAGAACATTCGGGACTGTGACTGAAGAGGCAAACATACAAAACCACACATACACTGGCCAGGGCCGTAGCCAGTATGAGGCAAACCGAGGCACTTGCCTCAGTCATGATCCCAGTATTTTGTTTAAACGTAGTCATCATAAAGACCCAAAATAGCTCGGCGGGGAATTTAACCATGGATATTGCCTCAGTCCTTATTTTTTTTTTGGCTACGGCCCTGACTGCAATGCACAAACAAGATGGAATTAACAGAGAATACAGAAAATTTCAAAGAACACGTCACGACAAACAGGATTCAAACAACGAAAGCTCTGGTAGTGAACAAGAGGACAAACATACTTCCTTTGAGGGGGAGGGATGCCAGGGTACACCTGAAGGTAAAACTGACCGGCGCAGAAGCAGTAGGAGTAGTGATAGCGACAAGGGCACTTCCCGTGAGCGCCAGAGGTAGTGGAAGTCACGTCATCATCATCGTCACCATCATCATCATCGCCATCATCATAATCGAAACGCCAGGCAATCAGAGAGAAAAGCTGTGACACAGAGAGACTGAATGGAAATGTAAATGACTGGAAATGGAACTGACTGGAAATGGAACTGACTGGAAACTCCTCTTACTAAAAATGTGTGATACACAAAACTTCCAGAGTCAGCTAATTTCTCTCTGGAATGCAAAAATAGCCGTGCTTTTCATGTTAATGGCAGAATTCATCAATAACTTCACTTGTAGTTTTAGTTTATATTTTTACTATTTTACTTAGTATCAAGGCTGCATTGTAACACTTATCTGTATTTTTTTGTATAACAGTTATTATTTAAATTTTGGGTCTATAACAATTCGAGACTCTCCTTCAAAACGAGTGTAATCATGTGAACAAACACTATAAACATTGTTAGCACTCTTTTGTACAAACAATTTTAAGATTCCTGTCAGACGTATCTTGGGAATTCTTTTGTAGAAACACTGAAAAAAATCCAAAAGCGTAACAACGAACTCTTACAACCGGTAAATACAGTGGCGGATCCAGGGGGAGGGTCCACGGGTCCGGACCCCTTCCTTCCCCACCCCTGCTATCAGACCTGTGGTTTATTTTTACTACTTGTTTGACACTGAAATTCTTGCATCGACAGTTCGCATGTCACTATTCAACTGGTTGATTTTTTAAGAAACGCGCGTTACATGCATACACGAATGCAAATATGGCGGCTGATTTATTATTCTTTTATATGTATGTTAATTAGCCTGACTAGCCTCATTTTAGAGTAAACATTCTTTTGAACTTTGCACATGCTAACGAGACCAGTCAGGTAAGTTTACATACACATAAAAGAGAAATAAATCGGCAGCCATATTTGCGTTCGGTGTATTTTGCCACTAAACTAAATTCCAGGCATATTCAAAAATGTAATTGTTTTGAGGGCACCCTCTTATGGTCTGCTCGTCTCTGCTCGCTAAGCAGTATTGCTCGACCGGCGTTCACAGAAACAGGTGCTCGGCTCTTCTTTAACTGACGTTAAATAAGGATTATAACGTGCAAGTTATTTTACGCAAAAACTCTTCAACAGTGTTTTCTGAATCAAAGTTCGGAACCCCTCCCCCCTCTCAAAAGTACATGTCTTCACAAGTGATTCGTATCTTTTTGCCGTTGCCATTACAATTCCAGTGTTTTACAATGTAGATCACACTCATAAAAGTGGTTATTACTTGGGCGTTCCGGCCCAGTTTGGTAGTGCACAAATGTGCAGTATTGCGCAACTCTGGGGACAGGAATGGGTTTGTTCAATTTAAAGGTGGCTCCATGCGCCTCATTCGCATATAATTAACCGCATATAAGCTGGTCTAATTAACATCAAATTACCGCATGCAAGCGACTAAAATAGGCCCTATTTACCAAACAGTAGTATTCTTTATATTACTGACGTACACGAGAACAGAACCCTATTTCAACATTAGACACAGAACTGAGAGAAAAGAGCTTCAGTTTAGTACTGATCTGCTGTGTTTAGGGTTAAGCACTAATTTGAAAACTTATTGGTTATGGGTAACTCTATAAATATGTTAAAAATTACAGTTCTTGTCAGCTAGCCCTCGTTGGTGAAGTGGATATTGGTGTTTGTTATGAAGCAAACGACTCGGATTCGGGGCATACATTCTTGATCTTTTTTCCTTCTTTTAATCTAAAAAAAGGAGTTTTACTTTATGTAAAATGTTCAAGTGAAAGACAAAAGCCAGTTTGAGATCAGCTTTATTTTCGTTATATTGGGCCCACTTTAACCGCTTGCATGCGGTAATCTCCATATAGTTTTTTGACGCGCGAGGCATGGGCAACAATTTTTGTACATACACAAACCCAATAAACGTAAAAAATGAAAAGTGAGTCCCGAAAATTATGTACTGATTTGTTTATGGCTTTGTTAGATTAGACTTACTGAATGTTTCTTCTGTTTCACCAAAAATCGTGAATATTTACCGTGTAAAAACCGAGAAAAATCCGTTTAGGTTTGCTAGCCTTGGACAACGAGCCAAACAACTCAATCATTGGTTGCCATGGTAACGAGACAAGACTGCCAAATTAGACTTCTCCAAAAACGAGAACGCCTTAGCTACGTGTATGTGTATATTATGCCTAGTATCGTGAAACAAAACTCTCGAAAGACGGCAATGTATATTTTATTTAGAAGACTGGCCAATAACTATGTGGAGCCACCTTAACGTCCTTAACCTGTTGTTTGTCGTGAACTGTGCGCGTTGTGTTTCATATTAATACGTAAGGAAACTTAAGAAGACACTTCGAAAGTGTTTGACACTTTCGCGATGAATTCTACGATACCTTCAGGACGGAAACCCACTAAAACGTGTTTTAACGAACACGAAGAAGATTTAGACGAGTACATAGCGCTTGTTCAATAAAAGGTGAACACTGGACAGCAAAGGAGCAAATATAAGCGTTATAGGAATCTCAATTAATTTCACTTTTTTCGGTCATTTGCCTTTTATAAATTTTTAATTTCGTGAAGATGAAGGAACAGAACAGCCAACTGAAACTTCGGGTGCAAAAATTCATCATCGATAGAAGATGTAAACAATGCACGTGTCTTGCGATACCTTTCATGCGAGTTTCGCTTGTGCTAGTGAATGTTTCTCGGGCGAAAATAACCTTAAAGCGATCACTTTTTCATTTAATTTTCTTTTCTATGTTTCGGATAGGAATAAAATTAGATATATTTCCGTGTGTCTGATTGCGAGTTTTATGAAATAGCTGCGTTAGTGACGGATATAGGGCGAGGGTCGGGGGTCCGAACTCCCCCCCCCCCCACCTTCAGACCTGTGTCTCCCTTGTGTTTCATAAAAATAATAGAATAAAATTGTTTTATACGTAGTTGTTTCACTTCCACCAATTGACTGATTGTCAATTTTTGACTTAATAAACGCCTTTCGAGTTTCAGGAGTGCTGGAAATGAAGTTCCAGAGGGTAAAATCGGAAAAATCCTGAATGGGCCCCTTTGCATTATGCGTTACTGGAAAGGTTTTAAATTACTTTTGACATTATGCAAATTTCAACATTTTTATTTCAACTGAAAAAGTATATTTCAAAGGGCAAAATTTGTTTCTCTCCTCCTAGATTATCACTTCTGTCGTTAACTTTGATTAAATTAGGACTTGACAAAATAACTGAAAGATTCATGGCTTCGAAAGGCCACTTTGCGGCTACATTTACATTCACTTCAAAACGTGTCGGAAACACAGACCAGCTAGTTACAAGATTTAGCTAAAACCGATAACGTCCATCGGGAAACTCTAATATACAACCTTTTTTTTCAACGGTAAGTTCAAAGTAGGCATCGATTTGTATTTTTCCGTACTCTAGTCTTTTGACACAGTGGACACGCTATTTTAATAATAGCGTGCAATCTCGCACGCTAAGAGTGCTGCGTCTTCTTATTTTCGAAGGTTAAAGCGCTTCTTCATTTATAGACTGCTCACACTTAGCCTGAGAAAACAGACGTCATTTCGCGGCGCCACCACCGGGGCCTCCGCGAACACTATCCCAATACTCACTAGCATCAAACTGTAAACTAATGTGCTTACAGTTTTCCAATATGCCTAATACAAAAATACAAGTATACACTCCCACAGCGTCTTGTTTATTGTGTCAAATTGTGAAAATGCGGTTGGAGTCATTATTGTAAAAACCGCGCTAACGCAGTGACGTGTGCTTTGAACAGTCATTGTGGAACGGAAAAAAGAGACTCTGGAAACGAGGTTGTATATATCAATAAGACTTATGAGTCCATGAAGATGGGCTAGCAAAATGTATATAAAAGAAGTATATTCATTCTTTGTTAATAAAAGACACTTGAAAAACGTTTCAGCCAGGTGAATAATAATCGTTTTAAAAACTATTTTCTTGCCAAAAAATAAGTTCAGTATAACATACAATACCTTGTTATGGGTCAACAAACTTCTATGTTTTGGGTCACTAATGGTTTCCCTATTGATGGGCTCTTGTGTTTTCTTAATATTGCTCGCATGTCATTCTCTTTCAGTTTTAAAAACAAAATTGGACAAGTCTTTGTTGCGAAAAATTCGGTGCTTTCTTTGCTTATCCGACACCGTACTTAACCGGCGCAACTAACATGTGTAGGAAAAGTGAAATTATCGGCGCTCTTTAGGAAGGCAGCTACAGAAAATATCAACAAAGGGCCAATTACTCAAAGCCGTTTAACGCTAATCCATCATGTTAAAGAATTTTCCTGTACAAAAACAAGCACAATTGACGCAATACTCCGTTTTGGGTCAACAGTCTTTTATATGTTAGGTCACTAATGGATTTCTTAATATTGCTCGCATGTCATTCTTTTTCAGTTTTGAAACAAACGGAATTGAACAAGTCTTTGTTGCGAAAAGTTTGGTTCTTTCTTTGATTATCCGAGACCGTGTTAAACCGAACTAACATGTGTAGGAAAAGTGAAATTATCGGCGCTCTTTAGGAAGGCAGCTACAGAAAACATCAACAAGGCGCCAATTACTCAAAGCCGTTTAACGCTAATCCGTCATGTTAAAGAATTTTCCTGTATAAAAACAAGCACAATTGACGCAACACTCCGTTTTGGTCAACAGTCTTTTAATGGATTTCTTAATATTGCTTGCATATCATTCTTTTTCAGTTTTGAAACAAACGAAATTGAACAAGTCTTTGTTGATTATCCGAGACTGTGCTAAATCTAACTAACATGTGTAGGAAAAGTGAAATTATCGGCTCTTTAGGAAGGCTGTTCAAATCCACTAGCAGATGTGTCCAAATCTTCTGTGACATCAGCACCTTCAAATTAGTTTTGAAACACCAGTAAAGTCAATATTTTGACGGCTAATTGTTTTGGCACTGGCCACCTACAGTTTTTCATAATTTGTAATTTCGGCTCTGACAGAAAACCATTGATACTACCAGAAAAAACACCTTAAAACTAGCACGACCTTAAAAGTTGAGCGATAAATCATGCTTAAAATGTATTTGTATTGGCGGTGCAGTGCACCGGGTATTTAAGATTTGCATACAGATGCTGATGAACCATGATCAGTGCGTCAGAGTTAACCTCGCTTTCTAGCGCTCTTGTGAGGCATCGAATTATAACGTTTAATTCTTTTGTTTCGAAGTCTAATTTGAAGGCAGAAATGTGTGGAATTTTTTCCCTGTTTAACAACTCACCCACGCTAGTAGCGATCAGTTGTTCTGATAGTTTACAAAGTACTCTATAAAGCGTACGGTCATGTCTTCAATAGTAACAGCCGTGTTTAAAGCCACTTTCGGCTTGCTCGTGAAAAAAGGCATAGATGTAGCGGCAGAAAGGCTGAAAGAAGGCGACTTGACAGATCAGAAAATTCGTGACCTGATCGTCCGTGACATAAAAAAGATCGAATCAAAGTTGGATGCATTATCAAAACAGGATCTTGGGGCAGCTGTAGACTTCTTTGAAACAGGCCTCAAGTATCTGTATGATGCAATTCATACAGAAGGCAGCGATAAGGCTAGTAGTGCAACAACAGAGGCGACTGAAAGAATCAAAGAAGCACTTGGCTCACCACCGACAAACACTGTGAAGACAGTTGCCCTCGCCACGGGAATAAGAAACATGCAGCTGGCTGAGTTCGATGAAACAACGAAAAGTACGCTTTTTCAAGCAAAAGAGAGATTCAGAATGGCTCGCGAAGAAGCAACAAAAGCCTCTAACAATGAAGCTCTCAGCACGTTTGACCGCGTCACAGCTATTCAATACCGTGTCATGGCGACAATGTTAGAGTCAGCTGCAGATTCGTTGGGAACTGCGAGCGTCCTGTCATCTCAGTCTGTGAAACAAAGCACGATGAAGAAAGCATTACCAGAGTGTAAACAGTGCCTTCAGAAACTGCACTCCCTACCAGCTGTTCAAAACAGCTTTAAAATCGAGCTCGAGAAAGGTCTCTTAAAGATCAAGGGTCGGTTTGGTAAAGACGAACGGAGGGAAATAATTTCCACTGTCTACCGAGTAAATCGCGCCATCTACGATGCGACGCAAACAGTCGGTAAAAACGTACATGTCTGGACCTGGCCCAGTGTTGATACCGGAGAAGATAAAGTTGACCCTCTGCGTGACGGAAGAGTTACAAAAGTACTGCGCAAAGTTGACAAGGAGCACTGCAGTGTTACACCATGGTCATTTGGTCAGGAGAGTGAAAAGGGGCACAAGCTGAAGAGACCGATGGGTATCACTACAAACACACACGGACAGTTCATTATAGCAGACAATGGAGATAAAACCCTGAAGGTGTTTGACAGCAGCGGGGATTTTCATCTCTGTTTTAATCCCCAAACTGATGACGCCGATACAAAGTTAGATATTTTTTATGTCGCCACTGACGTGGAAAACAGCACCTATGTACTGGTCAGACTGAAGAAGCCTGGGGCTGAAGAATATGAGCGGGAAGTGCTGGTGTACAACGCCACCGCTGACCTACTTCACAAGTTTCCTGTGAGGGTAGGGGACTGGGACGAACTGACAGTTAGCGGCAGCAAAGTACTGGTATTGAGTCGTTATGTGGTTGATGTGTACGAGCAGAGCGGGAAATTTCTTTGTACTTTTGGCGAGGGAAAGATCAAGTGTGCAAGAGATATCACTGCTGCTAATGATGGCCGCGTCATGGTAATGGACTGGGATGACAGTGTTCACTTATTCACTGTGGAGGGACAACACCTGAACACATTCAACATCAACATCGAAGGAGATGACTATAATCGCATAGCTTGCCATCCGGCAGGTGAACATGTTGTCGTCGCTGGTGTTGAACTAGAGACATACCGCCTGAGAGTGGCGATATTCACCACCAGTGGTGAATTGGTACGAAGGATTCAGCTGGATGAAGAAAATGTTTATGGGATGAGAGGGATTACAGTGACCATGGAGGGTCAGATTGCTGTGTGTTTTAACTACAAGGTAATTGTTGTTGTAAGCTTAATTGAGGTACAACTGATCATTTATTTTTTAAATAAGAAAACCAAATAAATGTTATCAAAACAAAGTAACAGGGATTTAATACCGAGTGACCGTGAAGGCATACATGCACATTACTGCTACAATATACATATTTAATACCAAGTGACCGTGAAGGAATACATGCATATTACTGCTACAATATACATATTTAATACCGAGTGACCGTGAAGGAATACATGCACATTACTGCTACAATATACATATTTAATACCACGTGACCGTGAAGGAATACATGCACATTACTGCTACAATATACATATTTAATACCAAGTGACAGTGAAGGAATACATGCACATCACTGCTACAATATACATATTTAATACCAAGTGACAGTGAAGGCATACATGCACATTACTGCTACAATATACATATTTAATACCGAGTGACCGTGAAGGCATACATGCACATCACTGCTACAATATACATATTTAATACCGAGTGACCGTGAAGGCATACATGCACATCACTGCTACAATATACATATTTAATACCGAGTGACCGTGAAGGCATACATGCACATTACTGCTACAATATACATGTTTAATACCGAGTGACCGTGAAGGCATACATGCACATTACTGCTACAATATACATATTTAATACCACGTGACCGTGAAGGCATACATGCACATTACTGCTATCAAACATATTTAATACCGAGTGACCGTGAAGGCATACATGCACATTACTGCTACAATATACATATTTAATACCGAGTGACCTTGAAGGCATACATGCACATTACTGCTATCATATACATATTTAATACCAAGTGACCGTGAAGGCATAAATGCACATCACTGCTACAATATACATATTTAATACCGAGTGACCGTGAAGGCATACATGCACATTACTGCTACAATATACATATTTAATACCACGTGACCGTGAAGGCATACATGCACATTACTGCTATCAAACATATTTAATACCGAGTGACCGTGAAGGCATACATGCACATTACTGCTACAATATACATATTTAATACCGAGTGACCTTGAAGGCATACATGCACATTACTGCTATCATATACATATTTAATACCAAGTGACCGTGAAGGCATACATGCACATTACTGCTACAATATACATATTTAATACCGAGTGACCGTGAAGGCATACATGTACATGCACATTACTGCTACAATATACATATTTAATACCAAGTGACCGTGAAGGCATACATGCACATTACTGCTATCAAACATATTTAATACCGAGTGACCGTGAAGGCATACATGCACATTACTGCTACAATATACATATTTAATACCGAGTGACCGTGAAGGAATACATGCACATTACTGCTACAATATACATATTTAATACCACGTGACCGTGAAGGCATACATGCACATTACTGCTACAATATACATATTTATAGTGTAGTTTAATCATATTAAGCTTACTTTCCTTGGATGACATTTCAAAAGCTACTTGTATGTTTTAATTGTTTTAGGATGCTTTAGTACCCGTCTTGTGATTATTTTTTTACAAGTGTGTTGTTAATAATATTAGAATAAGTTAAAGTAATAGGTTTATAAGCTTACTTACAGTGGACTTTTTACAATTGTAAAAAAAAGAGGTTTTTTTTGTAAAATAAACACTATTTTAGACTGTTTTTCTTGTCACTCTGAATTATATACATTGTGTAAGCTTAAGCTTGTATTCTTTTGATCTTTACAATGTAAAACTTTTTGTCATGTGTAGGTCATAGAGACCAAATTTATCATATTTGTTTGAAGTAATTCCTTTCATTTTGTTTCGATCTGGGCTTAGAAAAGTGTTCTCTGAGCAAAGTCAATTGTCACTTAATGACTTTAATAAGCATGTTTGAAGATCTTCAAAATATTGTATTTTTTTTCAAAAGAGAGTTTTGATTTTGCTCCTGGCTTGATACCACAGTTCTGTTTTAATTTGGCAACAACATGATTTACATGTTTTTCCGCAATTAATAAATAAATAATGTTTATGTTTATGCTACACCTCAGTTATGAAAATTACCCTGATCTTAATATTCATGTCAGAATTATCTTGAATTTGGACACTTAATACAGGTATTATTATTTTAAAAACTCTATCTCTAAAATACAAACATGAATGCAGGAATAGTGATAAAGAGTAAACTTTTTTGCATTATATTTCAGTATTGTTTTAAATTTTGCTTTAATTTTCATCTCTATGTCAGCTGTAATAAAATTAACTTTGAAGCAGCATATTTCTGTAGATTAGAAGAAGCCAATGGAGATTGAAGTAAATTATAAACATGAAGCACTCACATGTATTAGCCCAATAATCCAAAATTAGTGAATTTCATTTGTAGGGAAGTAATATAATTTTATAGTCTTTAACTCTTGCGCCATGCTTTTATCTTTTTCGTTAAACTTTTTGACAACAACAATTATAATTGTTAAAGATAAACACACCTCAAGATAAATATTTCAAAAAAAATAATAACTAAAAAATCCATGTTCCTGACATGGTAAATTTGAAGCATTTCAATGCAGCCTAGAGCCTAGCAACAATAATTTGTTGTTTATGTTTATTTTTTATCCATTCTACTTTAAATGTTGAAGATTAGTTAGTTTATGAACATTCAAAATAATTTACATTTATTTTCACATACCCAACTGAGGCTGCCTTTCAACATCTCATCAGTCAACTGATAAATGTATCTCACTGAATGTTATATTTTTAATTTTCTCCAATTTTCAGTTCAATTTTTAAATTAGAACCAGGGCTTTAAAACTAGTCCTCAGCTTTGCTGCATCTCTCAAAATTGATGAATATATTATTCTTTTCCAGCAGGTTTCTGAAGTTTTTTTCAGCCATGTCAAAAGTTAAAGTGCAAACAAAATGTTTGCCATTGGATTTCTGATACAAACACTGTCTGTAATTGCACAAGTTTGCCCCATGTACTTTCAAAATGGCAGCATTACCGCTGTGAAACAAAAAAAAAAACTTTTACAGTAAATATTAATGCTTATAATAAGTTTACAAAAAGTCAAAAAATAATATTAATACCTTTAATGTCTTCTTCCTTTGTAGGTCGTGGTAACATGAGCTTTAAATGTCTCAGTATAAGGAGATGTTAATTACTCAGTGGAGCTCTAGGAACATCATTACACTGTAGTGAGTCAAATATTAATGTTCTTTCACTGTTGGCATTTCATACCAATAATACCTCAGTTTTTTTTTAAGATGAATGATTTATTGCAGTTGAACCTCTATTAAGTGTCCCTCTGTTAACTGAGGCCAGCAGTTGTCAGTCTCAAATTGATTATCAGTGTTGTGAGGTTCAATAACCAAACACGCCATTTTCAAGTGAATGAAGCAAGCAAGACAACATGCTTCGTTTAATTCCAAATAAGGAGCGTGACGCAATGACATGTGCAACGAAGCATGACTTATTGTAACAATCAGTATTAATGCTGTAAATAGAACCCCTATTAAGAAACTACACCCATTCAGGACATTCACGCTCATTGGTTATACACCTGTACATGCGCATCCTTACTGCACATGCAATTTATGTCACAATACCATACTACATCATGCATGAGCACTCCTGTAAGAAAATATCTCTAAGCACATAACAGGCTGGTAGTTGTTGCGTTAATTTTCCGTAGATTTAACTTGCTTGGAAGGTGGGTGACCCCCAATTTTTTTCTGATAGATAATTTTCTTTTTTAACTCTCGACAGATTGTAAAAAAAGTGAATAAAAATATTAATGTAGGAATTTATTATTTTATTTTTCTACCTGCCGATATCAAATGCAACCAACTTGAGGCTGTTTGAGTTTTCAAATTAAATGCTTGTAGTTTAAAGATTAGCTTTCCTTTTAAGGGACATCACTGGTTGAATGAATTTGCTTAACAGACCAACAGATATAAAATTTGACATAAAGAGTTGCATTTCAGAGATTCATTTACAATATTTTTAGACTATTGGGGCCATTTACAGTCTCGTAAGCGAAGTCGGTGATCCCCCATTTTTTTTGCATTTTTCACATGAGGAATTCATTACCTATAGTTACAGCTGTTTATATAAGAATTAATGTTAGAAGATTTTTGCGTGAACGTCCTTAAGTGACCTGCATGGCCACCCTTTGGCAGTTCCGATGAGGGTTTTCCTATTGTTTTCACCTCTATTAGGCAGCCACCAAACATTTTATACACATACTGTTCAGTAATGATTTGATTTAGTGCCCTCCTTCCAATAGCATCCCCTTTCTAATAAGTACACCTCCCCCCTTGGTGTTGTTTTTAGCATCCCTTATTCCACCAGTTAGTAAGTGCTCCATCGAGTCTGGCTTTACAAGATCAACCTCTGTCATTTAGCTAATCCTTTAATTGGCCAACTCTGGTTACCAAAATACCAAAAAATCTGGTCTTTCAGTAAGCTGTGTCTCAATTCAGTCATTTCCATGTGAGAGCACTACTCCTTCAAATGCAAGATCTCTTCTTCAAAGTTTTTGGCCATTACTAAGGGAGTAGCACTTTTTGTCGCGGGTCGCAAGTCGCGACTGGCCAACACACCAAATACATTTTACGCAAGAAGGCAGGCAAGGAAACTAAGGACCTAAAAATGTATGTATATGTCGTTCTTTAAGCGTGAAACGATAAATACAAATGTCTTTTTCGGGTCGTATCAGGTTGAGAGTATTGGACAACCCTCCGCGACTGAAAGTCGCAGGTGCGGGTGATAAGTGTGGGTAGTCGCGGGTAACAAACTATCAAAAAATTAAAATAAAATACCAAAAATTAAAAAGAAAAAAAATTACCAAAAACTTACTTCTCCCAAAGCGGAGTTTTGAATTTTATTCAGTCCATTAATCGTACTAGAAATTTGCAGTGGCATAGCCACAATTACTGTAGTGACTCTTCACTATTGTTAACAGATCAAGTTACAATGTAAAAATTTTGTTTTTGTTTCTTTTTGTGTGCGCGGAGAGAGGAAAATCGGAAAACCCGGCGAAGCCTTTGCACAGCGGTATATATATATATATATATATTTTTACCATTTTGTCATGTTCAATCGTAAGCTGTCGGTAACAAAAGAATAACCGCCATTAATGGGACAAAATAAAAACAAAAGCAATAATTATCAATTTAAAGTGAAAATTCCTGATAATGTCCAGGCATTTATGCTGAGCCAATTTCAAGGAATCTTCAAAGGAAATACGAGGCTTATTAATATGTACCGTTCAAATTAATAAAGACCTTACGAAACCATGACGGCGACACCAACACAAACGCCACTAAAAAATCAATCCGCAGTTTCAAAACTACTTTGCGATTATATAAATCGACAAGTTCAATTTGCATAATGTAGTCGAACTACCCGCATGTTGAATTTGTAGAGAAGGCTTCTTTAAAGTTCAGATAGAGAAAGGAAAATTCACAGTCACGTGTTCACGTTTTCTTCAAAACCTCGAATTTGGTAATTTCACGTAGTTGTTTTGCAGAGAACGTCAGAGAATTGTGCCAAAACGTATACAGTATAGACTTTCTCAAAAGTTCTTCGCTTCTTATTTCCGGTTCCGGCAGTAGGCCCGTGCTCCCTCTCCCACGGCAAGTGTAGATGATGATTCGTCTTGCTTGGGAAAATTCAAGAAAAACCTTATAGCAGGGTCAAGGGTGTAGCCAGGACTTTTTCAGAGGTACATGTACACACAATCACTGTTTTAAAACACTCCCCCTACCTCCTCCCCCCACCCTCAACTCCCAAATCTTTCTTTTTTTCGACTTTTTCAGGTACGCATGTGCGTACGTGCGTACAGGTAGCTACGCCCCTGGGGGTGTACACCCGTATACACCCTTTGTACGCCTGAGGGTTAATCAGCACATAAACTTACAGGTACAATATTACAAGGAAATTGCCGGTTTGCTCATCTCTATGTAACAGCGATGTGCATTGAAATGGGAGTGAAAAAAAATCCGTCTGTCCACTGTGAACAGCCACAAACCTCCTCGGACCGAAAAAGCGCAGCGTGTAAATCGTCTTTACTTATTTCAACTTATTTTAAGTAATGCTACATTATTTTCTTTTTCTGCAACTCAAGACATATAAAAATAGTTTTTGGTTGGGATAAATGCGTTATAATCTCCGCAATTATTTTTTAGTTATTTTTTTTATCTCCGCAATTATCAGCAGCCATTAATTTAAATGCTTTTTGTCACTCTATATAGTCTGTATGACATTTTCTCACCTTTGTTCCTCTGTGCTCTGCAGTCCAAATAGGGCGTCTGCTCAATACACTGGGATATGCCGTATCTTTGCTGTGATAATGAGAATATCACTGTCCCCTTCATGCTCAATCACGCTATCATTTTTCACGTTGATTGAATTGCTACAATGAGCACCGCAAAACATCTTTTTCCTTGCTTTTCACTCTAGTAAGGATAAGACATGTCAAATTGAACAAAGGAAACTTGGATTTTATTTTCAGTGGCAAGAGTTTCATTATATTATATAAAGTGTTCGTTTAGTACAGGTCAGGTTTTGACTTTGAGAAATGACCATTTATTCAATGTAAGTGTCCGCGTCCACTTTAGTGAGGTGTTCACTTAAGAGAGGCAGTTTTACGGTAATTAACACGGGAACAAAATTTTGGGACATTGACAATACAGGTTTGACTGTATTTTTTTCTTCCACAAAACTTCACTAGTTTCGGGTGTACTTAAAAAGAAGTTATAATTTGATAGTGAACATTCGTCATTCGTGTCAATGTCGGCGCGATCGCCAAAGGAATTTGTTTTCCTTGGTTCGTTGAGTTTTTCACACGGTACTGGCTTGATCAGCGCCGGGGTCAAAAGAGAAAGAGGGTGCCATGGTACATGTAACAGTATGCGTACACGTGCGCTAAACTTTAATTTATAGTTTTGAATTTCACGGAGTATTAAACAGTACGAAGAACATTTTCTGGTTTCATTTCGTTCGATCCTTTTTTGTCATGGAGCCCGACTGTTCACCTAAGCCAGGGCCTAGTTATGAGGATGTTGTTAACTAATGTTTCCAAATCACCCATGCGAAACAGCTGGTGGTAATTGAAGTATCAGGTTGAAGGCTTTGCAAAACAACTATGTGAAATTACCAAATTCAAGGTTTTAAGAGCCTTCTCTATCTGAACTTTAAAAAAGCCTTCTCTACAAAATCAACACGCGGGTAGTTGGTTTCATAAGATCTTTATTAATTTGAATGGTACATATTAATAAGCCTCGTATTTCCTTTGAAGATTCCTTGAAATCAGCTCAGCATAAATGCCTGGACGTTATCAGGAATTTTCACTTTAAATTGATAATTATTGCTTTTGTTTTTATTTTGTCCCATTTTGGCGATTATTCTTTTGTTACCGACGGCTTACGATTGAACGTGACGAAACGGTTAAAATATATATACCAATGTGCAAAAATTTCGCTGGGTTTTCCGATTTTCCTCTCTCTGCGCACACAAAAAGAAACAAAAACAAAATTTTTACATTGTAATTCAATCTGTTAACAATTAATGAAGAGTCACTATGTGTGGCTATGCCACTGCAAATTTCTAGTATGATTAGTGGACGATAAAATTTGAAACTCCGCTTTGGGAGAAGTAAGTTTTTGGTAATTTTTTGCTTTTAATTTTTGGTATTCTATTTTAATTTTTTGATAGTTTGTTACCCCCACCCGCACCCGCACCTGTTACCTGCACCTACACCCGCGCCCACGACTTTCAGTCACGACTCGCAACCCGCGACAAAAAGTGCTACTCTTACTAGCTAAGGTGGTAGTTCCAGCTTGAAATGATACCTGGACAACAAGTCCATCTTCCAGTCTCCTGTCCTTGTTACTGTCACTTTACATGTAACTAGCACAACAGAACTTATTGTTCTGAGTATGTGAGTTGTACATTTTCTGTTATTGTTCATTAAAGTGCTTTTTCACACTTGAATGTTTTTGTCAAAAAAAGAACTAAGCACCCCCTCCCCTCCAATAAGCACCCCCTCCCCTCCAATAAGTACCCTTCCTCAAAATGTTTGAACTTCTGATGTGTAAAATGACCAGTCACAAACTTTGTGTGGGTCGACTCTTTTGTTGTTCTTTTGAGTACATGAACTTCGAAATTACCAGCTTGGAATCACAGTTTGAACACAGGCTGTATTATGTTCAACAGTTGTGACAAGCCTCCAGCTATCAAAAATGTTATATTCAAATGGGCATGAAGTGACATTTATGCTACGCATTATGTTAATTCCTGACAAAACCCCTATTAAGGAGATCAAGTGTCCATATTACCCTGCAAGCAGCCACTTGTCAGTTCCCCTAGGACTCAGGGCCTCTTTATAGTGGTTCAACTGTAACTTCAATTACATTTAAGTATCACATGTATACATTTTGTTGCCTTTTTCCAGCGTTGCACTGTAAAGTTTGATGACATAATATGCATTATGGCATCAACAAAAATTTCAATAGTCAGAAACAATGTGTGGTTTTAACTTTTTGTTGTAATTTATAAGCTTTAATTGAGTTAAATGGCAATGAAATGTTTAAGGGTTACTAGATGATTTATGTCATTTTGTTGGCTTTTCCTTTTTTTACTTCAATAATTTTGATTTTTAAAATAAATTCTTGCTGGTCTCACAACTAAAAACTTGATATCCCAAACATATTTTCTGATAGTGATCGAGGTAATTAATTGTAAGTTACTGGTTTACAATACCAGGCTTTTGAATAGCTAAGGAATTAGCTAAATGTTAAAAAGATGAGAGTGTGAAAGACAGAATATACATGTCAAGTATGACTAGAGTATAATTTCCGAGAATACATGTAAAAGCCAATCAGAATAGACTAATTGGCTCAATTATTAACTACATGTAGGTCAATTATTAATCAGTAATGAAATTTGCATGAATGGGTCTTTTTGCACTCAGGCTCAATAATTTTCATGAATGGTTGACCAGTACAAATCTGTAATGGTACAGTATAAACATTTTATTGTGTAAGTTTGGTTTTAATAATTATTATATATGTACATGATGTATATTCGTCTTTTTACGCTGACAGTAAAATTTCTTACTGATCAAACTGTTAACTGGAACATTTTGGATTCGCATAGAGAGGAGTACTGCATGTAGCCATTACATAGTTTAACTGTGACCTTATAAATAATAATGCTGGGCTTGTATACCCACACTTAAAGGATTTAAATATACAGTGCAAGTATTGTTATAAGTGAACTATAAGTTATTATATAAGTGAACTATTAGCTATAGAACTGTGGCTTTTTTTAGCCAAAGGAACTATGAGACCATATATGATCTCATTAATCTCTTGATTGACCACAACCAGTCTTTAATTTACTCTGGAGAGTATTCAAGAATTACATAAGATTTGTACTATTAGGTTTAAGTTTTATAATAAGTTTGGGGGTAATTTAACTAATTAACCCACCCTTTAATGTCCCAAATCAACTGGTTGTGGGGTGAGATGGGTGTATGTGGAGCATAATTCAACTTTTCTGAAGAACTTTTGTTCAAGATCTCCATCCTAAAACCAAACAATATAACTTAAATCAGATGAAAATCCCATCACCCTGGATAAATTATAATTTATCCTTTTTTTTAATATTTTGCAACAAAGTTTTGTCATCTGTTGTTAACCAAATATTCAAATGTCCCCACCCTGGGGCTCAGACTTCAAGACAAATTGCTGACGTTGTAAATGACAATAGAGTTTGAATGATCCACATCTGCCCTCTTCCTCCCCTTCTTGGGAATTGATAAGTGGATTGGTGTGTTATGGATAGCATTCTGATAAGGAGTGTGGGGTGTGGGGTGTGGGGTGTGGGGTGTGGCATGTGGGGTGTGGGGTGTGGTTGTGCCATGTTAAAGTGACAGGGTGGTTATCCTATTGGATCAGAGTCATGTCTACAAAACCAGATTCAGACACCTTGTTTTCTGATTAGCATCCCTGTCACTTTTATATGTGACCCTCCACAGGAAAACAGTGAATAAGGTGAACGCACGCACACGGCACGGTACTGTCACGTTCGCACGCTTCCGACACAACACGCTTATCGTGCGATATGCAAACTATAACAATTGATTTCAAGTAACGTGCTTGTGGCCTTTGTCTGCATTTTGCTAACACGGTTCAACACTGTAGAGCTTTGTATTTTAACACGGTAGATTGACACGGTTATTTCTTTGTTTCTTAACACGCTAGTCTTGACACGGTAGATTTATTTTTCATGTTAAGCTTACTTACCAGACTACATGTACATCACCGGGTCGGAGAATAGTTGTTTTGCTCTTATCATTACTGCATTTATGGTTTTGCAGATTAATGAATAACTTAAAAAAGTGAGTTTTGTTTCTCTAACAGAAGTGCAAGAGCGTCCCCGATCGAAGAATACTTGAAATAAAACTTGTTGTTGTTCTTGAATACGCATCTAGCACGTAACGCACGAACGTGAGCGTTGTGGTCATAAACTGTAAAATTGAACCTCAAATTGTCAAAATACGTGTGTTAAAAAGTGCTGGCTATGTTTGTCGGACATTTCGAAGCTTTTTGCAATGAAGGAACACCGAAGACAAACGAAAGAAGCCAAAAAAATAGAGTTTGTAATGTCTACAAGCGGCCGTCTTGGTTAACTTTAGTAACCAGGCTAAATAAAACATGAGCTTAAGAAATTTGCACGTGACACGCGCCACAGCAAACAAAATGGCGTCTGTCGAAATTCGCTAAATGCGATGGCTAAATGCAATAATACAATCACAGTATTCGTTCTAACAAATTCCAAATAATAACAGCATTCAATAAAGTTTTAGTTTACGAGGAAAAATCGCCTGTAAAACAGCTTTATTTTGAACAAACGAAACGGTCTGTTTCCTTTGCGGTACGCATCCCGCATATACAAATTCGAATTCTAACTTCGAACTTGGACTGAAATTCGAATTTCGCAGTGTTTACGACAGATACCGGTAGATACAATATTCTTAGCCTCAGAAGAACTGTTTAAGTCAAACATTTTTGCCCTTTTTTTCCAAATTACTGTTATCAGCTGAGTACTTTGCGGGAGTATTAAAGAAATACTAGGGCCAGATGCACGGACATGGCACATTATGGAAACCAGGCTAAAACTCTCTCACTTCTTGAACCGAGTGCAATCGAAGTTGACACGGTCATCGTGTTAATACGTGCAAAATTGCACGCAAAGATCTTAACACGGTCCTTTGTCTTTAGCGTGCAACGGAAAACAATGGGTTTGACGCTAATGAGGAAAGTGACTTACACGCAGCTATCGTGTTGAGGCACGCTTCTTTTGTTTTAACGTGCGAGCGTGCCGTGTGCGTGCGTTCACCTTATTCACTGTTTTCACTGTTTGGAGGGTCACATATGTGATCTCTCCTCTTGGGTTTAACAGGAGGTTATGTAAGTACAGTTATTACTTCTTGCTTAATTAAGGCACCTTGTATGGCTGCTTTAATCATTTCTGATGAGCATCCCTGTCACTTTTATATGTGATCCCTCCTCTTGGGTTTAACAGGAGGTTATGTAAATACAGTTATTACCTCTTGCTTAATTAAGGCACCTTGTATGGTTACTTTAATCATTTCTGATGAACATCCCTGTCACTTTTATATGTGATCCCTCCTCTTGGGTTTAACAGGAGGTTATGTAAATACAGTTATTACCTCTTGCTTAATTAAGGCACCTTGTATGGTTACTTTAATCATTTCTGATGAGCATCTCTGTCACTTTTATATGTGATCCCTCCTCTTGGGTTTAACAGGAGGTTATGTAAATACAGTTATTACCTCTTGCTTAATTAAGGCACCTTGTATGGTTACTTTAATCATTTCTGATGAGCATCCCTGTCACTTTTATATGTGATCCCTTCTCTTGGGTTTAAACCACGGTGTCGTTTTATATAACAAACCCTGGTCTTTATAGAAGTACGTAATCTTTTTTCATAATCTCATTTATATGCAAAATAGAATTTTGACAATAAAACCGTCCTTAGAATTATCAACAATAAAAACTGTGAAAATACTTGTTAATAGTTTCTTTTGGTACCCCTAGTGTTAAAATAAAATTGGAACCACAGCCCTTACTTATAGATTCTGCATACCTTTCAGTAGCCCTTACTAATAGATTTTGGTACCTTTCAGTAGCCCTTACTAATAGATTCTGGTTACCTTTCAGTAGCCCTTACTAATAGATTCTGGTACCTTTCAGCAGCCCTTACTAATAGATTCTGGTACCTTTCAGTAGCCCTTACTAATAGATTCTGGTATCTTTCAGTAGCCCTTACTAATAGATTCTGATACCTTTCAGTAGCCCTTACTACTAGATTCTGGTACCTTTCAGTAGCCCTTACTAATAGATTCTGGTACCTTTCAGTAGCCCTTACTAATATATTCTGGTACCTTTCAGTAGCCCTTACTAATAGATTCTGATACCTTTCAGTAGCCCTTACTAATAGATTCTGGTACCATTCAGTAGCCCTTACTAATAGATTCTGGTACCTTTCAGCAGCCCTTACTAATAGATTCTGGTACCTTTCAGCAGCCCTTACTAATATATTCTGGTACCTTTCAGCAGCCCTTACTAATAGATTCTGGTATCTTTCAGTAGCCCTTACTAATAGATTCTGGTACCTTTCAGTAGCCCTTACTAATAGATTCTGGTACCTTTCAGTAGCCCTTACTAATAGATTCTGGTTACCTTTCAGCAGCCCTTACTAATAGATTCTGGTATCTTTCAGTAGCCCTTACTAATAGATTCTGGTACCTTTCAGTAGCCCTTACTAATAGATTCTGGTACCTTTCAGTAGCCCTTACTAATAGATTCTGCATACCTTTCAGTAGCCCTTACTAATAGATTCTGGTACCTTTCAGCAGCCCTTACTAATAGATTCTGGTACCTTTCAGCAGCCCTTACTAATAGATTCTGATACCTTTCAGTAGCCCTTACAAAATAGATTCTGGTACCTTTCAGCAGCCCTTACTAATAGATTCTGGTTACCTTTCAGCAGCCCTTACTAATAGATTCTGGTATCTTTCAGTAGCCCTTACTAATAGATTCTGGTACCTTTCAGTAGCCCTTACTAATAGATTCTGCATACCTTTCAGTAGCCCTTACTAATAGATTCTGGTACCTTTCAGTAGCCCTTACTAATAGATTCTGCATACCTTTCAGTAGCCCTTACTAATAGATTCTGGTACCTTTCAGTAACCCTTACTAATAGATTCTGGTACCTTTCAGTAGCCCTTACTAATAGATTCTGGTATCTTTCAGTGGCCCTTACTAATAGATTCTGGTACCTTTCAGTAACCCTTACTAATAGATTCTGGTACCTTTCAGCACCCTTACTAATAGATTCTGGTATCTTTCAGTAGCCCTTACTAATAGATTCTGCATACCTTTCAGTAGCCCTTACTAATAGATTCTGGTACCTTTCAGTAACCCTTACTAATAGATTCTGGTACCTTTCAGTAGCCCTTACTAATAGATTCTGGTATCTTTCAGTGGCCCTTACTAATAGATTCTGGTACCTTTCAGTAACCCTTACTAATAGATTCTGGTACCTTTCAGCACCCTTACTAATAGATTCTGGTATCTTTCAGTAGCCCTTACTAATAGATTCTGCATACCTTTCAGTAGCCCTTACTAATAGATTCTGGTACCTTTCAGTAACCCTTACTAATAGATTCTGGTACCTTTCAGTAGCCCTTACTAATAGATTCTGGTACCTTTCAGTAGCCCTTACTAATAGATTCTGGTACCTTTCAGTAGCCCTTACTAATAGATTCTGGTATCTTTCAGTGGCCCTTACTAATAGATTCTGGTATCTTTCAGTAGCCCTTACTAATAGATTCTGGTACCTTTCAGTAGCCCTTACTAATAGATTCTGGTACCTTTCAGTAGCCCTTACTAATAGATTCTGGTATCTTTCAGTAGCCCTTACTAATAGATTCTGGTACCTTTCAGTAGCCCTTACTAATACATTCTGGTACCTTTCAGTAGCCCTTACTAATAGATTCTGGTACCTTTCAGTAACCCTTACTAATAGATTCTGGTACCTTTCAGTAGCCCTTACTAATAGATTCTGGTACCTTTCAGTAGCCCTTACTAATAGATTCTGGTACCTTTCAGTAGCCCTTACTAATAGATTCTGGTATCTTTCAGTGGCCCTTACTAATAGATTCTGGTATCTTTCAGTAGCCCTTACTAATAGATTCTGGTACCTTTCAGTAGCCCTTACTAATAGATTCTGGTACCTTTCAGTAGCCCTTACTAATAGATTCTGGTATCTTTCAGTAGCCCTTACTAATAGATTCTGGTACCTTTCAGTAGCCCTTACTAATAGATTCTGGTACCTTTCAGTAGCCCTTACTAATAGATTCTGGTACCTTTCAGTAGCCCTTACTAATAGATTCTGGTACCTTTCAGTAGCCCTTACTAATAGATTCTGGTTACCTTTCAGTAGCCCTTACTAATAGATTCTGGTACCTTTCAGTAGTCCTTTACTAATAGATTCTGGTACCTTTCAGTAGCCCTTACTAATAGATTCTGGTACCTTTCAGTAGCCCTTACTAATAGATTCTGGTACCTTTCAGTATTTCTGGTACCTTTCATTAGCCCTTACTAATAGATTCTGGTACCTTTCCGTAGCCCTTAGTAATAGATTCTGGTATCTTTCAGTAGCCTGCGCGCAGACTTCTTCTATTTCAGTTTGCTTCACACGGGGAGTAAGGACATCTGGGATGGCTGCATGCAGGCTACCTGCACGCCCCCCTGCGGGGGGGCGGGGGGGGGGGGGCACTCTGCAAATTACATGAGAGTACTCCCCGGGGGCTGCGCGCAGGCTACCTTTTAGGGGTTCTTTTCAAAATATTCGATGAGCATCTCCTCCCCTCCCCTCCCGGGAGAGGAACAATTGTCAAAATATTGTTTTCTTATCAGATTGATAAATCGCTCAGTAATAGATTTTTTATTGTTGTCCCTTGATCTTTTAATACAAGCACAAAAACTGGATATTTTTTTCTGCCCGGTCTTACATTTGGTTACTTTCCTCAAGTTGATTTTTTTAAGGGATCTCTAAATACAAATAAAGCGATTTCTTGGACGGGTAAAAATGTTTTTTAATAATCAGCAATGTGCAGTGTAAGATGCCGGGTCACGAGCAAGTCACGCAAGAAAATGCTCAATTTCCGGTTCAGTTTTTAGAAAATATTTTTGTCATTCATATAATCTGACGTCTTTTTAGGGAATGAAATAATACGTTTACTAACTTTGATTAATTTCGTAACAAATTCTGATAAAGTAACTTGATTTTAGAGACATTAAAATGAAAGGATCAAGTGCCAATCTGACAGCGCATCTGATGAATGTTCTGAGAATGAAACAAAAATAGACTTTCTTAGAAAAGCGGAAACACTACTCATTGTTTTACGTCATCTGAGGCCATCAGGGGAGTCCCCGAATTGAATACAGTTCACAGAAGGTTTGATATAGAAGTTACAGACTGATTCTCGTGAATAAGGTTTTAAAAGGTTGTTAAAAACGTTATCGTACACTATTTGGCTCACTGAAATAGATGTACCGAGAAGCTTTTATTGTTTCAATTTGCGACCGTTATTTTCGTTTCACTTGATTATAAACCATTTCTACCGGAAACACGAACGATGCACGTAGGAGAGTATAAGGCCCGGTTTAAACGTCGCATTTTACATGCGCCGAATCTAATACTAATTTAAGTCGACTTGAATTAAAAAAGTTCGGCATTTGATTTAAACCTCGCATTTAATTGTGCCGAATTTAATTGCCGAGTGCGAGTGACATCTTTATTCCCAGACTCCGCTCTAAGTTTCCCGCCAATATGGATGACAAAGATAAGGAGCACATTTTGCGTTTGCGGCGTTTGTGCCTCTCAAACACCATTCGCGCTAACAGGAAACGGCGACTTATAATGCAGATGGTAGTGCATCACCTTCAAGCAAGAAGAAGACGGCTTCTGTATGTTTGTTCTCTTGTTATGCTTTTGCTATCGTAACGAGCTACACTTAGTTCTGCCTTCCAACCCGGTGTTTCCTCGTCTACTTCAAAAACAGAGCATCTCATACAAAAAAAAAAATGACCACATGTCAAACATGTACACTTTGTTGAATTGCGAAGAGAAGCACGAACCACGCATATTAGTATCCTAGACAGCCGCCATATTGCTTTCTTAGACCCGCGATTCGCGATTCCCGCCAATTATCTGTGCGCATGTCATGTAGCATAAAACTGTGGAGTTGTCGGTAAAATATATTTAACACAATTTATGAATTCGATTCGGCACATGTAAAATGCGGCGTTTAAATCAACTGTCGAACTCAGGCCCGGTTTAAACGTCACATTTTACATGCGCCGAATCTAATACTAATTTAAGTCGACTTGAATTAAAAAAGTTCGGCATTTGATTTAAACGTCGCATTTAATTGTGCCGAATTTAATTGGCGAGTGCGAGTGACATCTTTATTCCCAGACTCCGCTCTAAGTTTCCGCCAATATGGCTGACAAAGATAAGGAGCATATTTTGCGTTTGCGGCGTTTATGCCTTTCAAACACCATTCGCGCTAACAGGAAACGGCGACTTATAATGCAGATGGCAGTGCATCACCTGATAGCAAGAAGAAGACTTGAACTTGATCGAGAAGAGAAAGTGGTATTCGTTTCACTTTCCTGATCAAATTCTCGTTCATTGACTTCGTTCTCCATCTTCTCCCGAAAACAAGCTTCACAACGAGCTACACTTCATCCTGCTTTCCAACCCGGTGTTTCCTCGTCTACTTCAAAAACATGCGCATCTCATACAAAAAAAAATGACCGCATGTCAAACATGTATACTTTGTTGGAGAGAAGCACGAACCACACATTCTAGTATCCGGCTCGACAGCCGCCATATTGCTTTCTTCCCGCCAATTTTCTGTGCGCATGTCATGTAGCATAAAACTGTGGAGTTATGGGTAAAATATAATTAACATAATTTATGAATTCGATTCGGCACGTGTAAAATGCGGCGTGTAAATCAACTGTCGTACCTCAGTCGCATATTCGACTGGATCAGTCGATTGTTCGACTGAACTCGCATTTAATAAAAATCTGCCGAATTTAATTGATTTCAGCTCCACTACGCAGTAAACAACATGATCAAAAACCATTAGGTTTGTTTTGGTGGTTTCGGCCGAGCACCAGGAACTATAACAATACGTTATACTACAACCTCTTATTACATCCAAGTATGCGATACGTAACATGATACAGAGCTGAGCGACAGTTTACAAACATTGTACTGTCAGACGGAGGTCAGAAAAAACCTGCCGGAAAAAAACCCGCGGTGGGGAAAAAACTCGGCAGGAAATCTGGGTAGGAACCATGGCTCAAGCTCTAAATAGCCCATCCTACGAGGCTACACGAGGGACGACATACTTAAAAATAAAGTAAAATAAATAAATAAATAAAATAAAATAAAAATAACGTTAGCTAAACTGAGGTGTCGGCCTAGAATGATATCCCACGTGATATTCATCTCTTATGTAGCCCTCCCTTATGCACGTGCTCATTCCACTGGGCTAGCCCCAGTCCCCACTGTTCTCGTGCCGCAGAAATATTTCATTTCCGGCTAATTCGTATCCACTCAAACGCCAGAAATTCCATATTTAAACGTCGCATTTTACATGCACTTAATTCGGCAATTAGATTCGGCGCATGTAAAATGCGGGCCTCAGTCGCATATTCGACTGGATCAGTCGAATATTCGACTGAACTCGCATTTAATACAAATCTGCCGAATTTAATTGATTTAAACGTCGCATTTTACATGCACTTAATTCGGCAATTAGATTCGGTGCATGTAAAATGCGACGTTTAAACCGGGCCTGAGAGCGGTTCAAAAATTCGGCCGAATTTTTATATCTCAAGTTACTGTTGTTTGCAATTTTGCCAGTAAATAATACACCACTTTATCACTTCTAAACGGTTTTATCACAAGTAGCATCAAATGAAATGTTAATTAATACTTTACAAAGTAAGTAATTGTCTTCTATAAACACATTTGTTTTAGAGCAGTTTTCAATTGAGTGTCGAAAGTAATTACACAATTGCTTTGGTTTTGCATTGCTACGCTTTGTGATTGGCTAAAAAATCTCGCGCCACTTTCTCGACCAATCAGAAGTAAAACCAAAACCAATCGTGACTTGCTCGCACGCGTTTTCCCGCGCTTAGCGCCGCCGACATGTAATTGCTTCGAGCTCTGATTGGTTCATTGGATTGTTTACGACTGCTGTGATTGGTCAGAGTAATTACTTTGGTTTTGGTTTTACGACACTCAATTGAAAACTGCTCTAAAGAAGGCAAGTATTGTTCTCCTTAATAAGACTAATAGGGTAATAATAACCATTGTCGAACATTTCAACCAACCGGGACACTCAAGATCAACAACATGTCGACTCAAGATCAACAACATGTCGGTGTCAGTGATAAAGAAAGTCATGGGAGAGACTGCCACACGACAGAGAGAAGAAATGAGGCTAATCTTTCTACACAAGACCTTGGCGCCTCATGGAATTAACATTGACTTTAAATTCTAATTTTCCATGAGGCTACACTGGCTTCAAGTTTCATTCTCTGTCGCATTTATGCGCGCAAAGCGCGCGTTCGAATTCGCGTTTTATTTGAATATTTTTTAGCGTACACTCAACAAATTGTACGTGAGCAGGAGCGTTTGTCCCGTAAAAACTAACACAAACACTGATGAAGGGGTTATCCCCGAAACGTCTGACTGTCTTTGTCATAGTTTCTTTTTCGGCACTCAGTCTTAACTGAATTTCAATATTATCATTAACCGTGAGTGCCACGCAGCAAAAAAAAAAAAAAAAAAAAAAAATTCGTGCTTAATAATAACCATGTTTAAGCGGCTCATTTCACTTCTGACTATCTCCAAAGTGAGTACGGCTAATGGGTATTGAATGTTCTTTGCCCATTTGCGAGCAACCCATTACAGTATTGGTACAGTACAGTACAGTACAGTACAGTACAGTACAGTGCAGTGCAGTGCAGTACAAGAATAAAATATCAGGGCTTCAGGGTTCATTAATATCTAGTTCAGAGCTCCATGCGTATTACGGGAAAATTCCTGCTCTTCCTAACTTTAGTTTGTATTATAAACAGACAAAAAAATTACATTCACAGTGCTGCGAAATGCGTGAAACAATTCGGAGAGTATGTTTCTAGCAATACACGCAGTACGAATAGACCAATTTCGATATATTAAAATTCATACTTGGCTCCGAGGCTTAGAGGAATAAAACTAAAGAAATAAATTATTGAAATTATTCATCCCTGAACCTCGATGTGATTTTTTTTGTTTTATTCCCCTAAGCCTCGGGGCCAAGTATGAATTTTAATATATCGGAATTGGTCTATTACCAAATTAATCTTAATAGATTTTTCCTTCTTAGAATCCCCTTAGCTTGTTAATCTGTGCGTTGCGATTAAAAAGAATATTTAAAGGACCCTGCAGTCACAATTTTCTTTGACGACCTCCGGGTAGGGAAACGTTTGGGCTCGATGCTTCACAGCAAACCTTTCTGGGCTGTCAGGAGCCCACACCTGACATTCCTACCCCACCCCTATTAGGATCTGACTGATCAAGGTTGTCCTACGAAAAACGAACACTTTGGGAGAAAATGCTTTTATTTTTCGTTCTGTTTTTCTTTTCGCTAAGTTTTGATGTTTCTCTGCATAGTAAGGTCTATTGCCTTTAATAATAGAAGTTCTTGTCCAGTTACTGAGCAAAGAACGACTGCTCAGTTTTAACATCAATGACAAGACCAGTCAATAATCATGGGCCGGATTCACGAAGTCCTACCTGAGATATATCCTAAAATATAACTTGGGATGAAATTTAGGAGCTTCCTACTGATACGGTCCTAAGTTAATTAGTCCCGGAAAATTTTCGATTGCCGTAGATAAGCCAATCAAATGTTCTCAGATCGTGGTTATATATAATAATTATCGCAAATTTGAATAGTAACTGAGTTCGTTGATTTGCTTGCACCATGTCTGAAGCAAAGAAAAGCTTCAGTAGAAGGACTGGAATATATGTCGCAAGAAAAGGTCATATTTAATTCATATAACAATGTTAACCCCCTAAAAACAAACAAACAAAAAAACAAAAACAGGCTTAGATAAACATTGCCGAAGAAATCAGCGCAGTTTCTTGAAATTCCCGAAAATGTGGCATTAAAGGGGCGCTGCTCCAGAAAATGGTGAACTGTCCGTTATGATGCGATTAACATTATGTCAGATAGACTTAACATCCCATATTCAGTTCCCTTATGCGCAGTGGAAGAACTTTTACAGTGTGACAATTCAAGAAAAACTATCCGTGAGCAGTACTTTACTGCTGTTGTGTTCCCATAAAATGGATTCGTTTGGTAAACTTTTATTTAGAGTTCCTTTGAGTGAAGTTATCAGTTCTTAGAATACTGAGGATATCGATAAATCCCGGATATTTCTATCGGAGAGTACTTCATGTATAAGGTATCCGAGAGTACTATTTTCATGTGTCCAACATATAGAGTCGTATATATGCAATGAAGATCAATATGTGTCAGGTATTGCTTAATCACGATCATATATTCAATCTATACCTAGGGGCAGATACTCCACATTTTAAAAAGGTCCTTGTAGCGGTAAACCCCTTTTCTCCTTATTCCGCAATAAACTGCCAATCGAACACACCACGAGTGTATTCCATTGCATTCAATTGACCTCGACTTTAGAAAATAGACAAACATGGGCGTTTTGGTTCTTTTAATTACATTTAACGTGAATAACTTTATTCTACAAACTAAATTCAATTTAGCTGAAGTAAATATCCACTAAACAAGAATATAAAATGTACGTTAATTCACAGCATGTTTTTAAAAAAGCGAGAGCAGGTAGGCTCCATTTAAGCTCCAATAACGATCAGCATCGAATTTCTCCTTCTATAATCAATGCTTTTAATCAATCAAGCTCCAATAACGATCAACATCGAATTTCTCCTTCAAAAATCAATGCTTTTAATCAATCAAGCTCCAATAACGATCAACATCGAATTTCTCCTTCTAAAATCAATGCTTTTAATCAACCAGAGATGTCATGAGAATTGGGATATGATCACCCAAGATGAATTCTCTTGATATTTTAACAACTTCTCCCCACTAATGCTATGACAAATGTTTGGAAAAAAGAAAGGAGAATTTGCATTTCAATATTGGTATTAAAGGGTTAACAAGGTAACAATTTTTGGAATTAGTATCTGTTTCCTTCATCCTCAATATAACTACTTTAAGTTTAAATTGTTTAATTAATAATAGCCCAATTTCGATATATTAAAATTCAACTTGAAACAAAAGACATCACTACGAGGCTTAGGAGAATAAACCACATAAACCCTACTATCATTCCCCTAAGCCTCGTAGTGATGTTTTTTTGTTTCAAGTTGAATTTTAATATATTGAAATTGGGCTATTCATTTAACTTTGAAAATTTTCTCTATACTATGCCTTTCAGGTATATGCCCTATTATAAAGTCGCTATAGTCTAGTCTTATATATGCTCTATTGCATGGTCTCTATAGTATGTTCTTGTTCTCTATAGTATAGTGTAGTATATGTGCGCTCTATAGCATGGTCTCTATACTAGTATGTTCTCTATAGTATGGTCTAGTATGTGCGCGCTCGTAGCATGGTCTCTATAGTATGGTCTTGTATATGCGCGCTCTATAGCATGGTCTCTATATAGTATGTCCTCTATAGTATGGTCTAGTATATGCGCGTTCTATAGCATTGTCTTTGTAGCATGGTCTCTATAGTATAAATGAATGGGGTTAGTTTTTAGAGAGACTGTGGTGCTGCGTCGGTGGGGGTGAAGCACAAGAATTTGGTTTTATCGACTGAGTCGATAAGGTAAATTAGCCACCGTAAAAAGATTCGACTCGAATCTATAGTATGTTCTCTAGAGTATAGTCTAGTATATGCTCTATAGCAGGGCCGTGGTCAGACGAAAATTCTTACCGAGGCAATATTAAAAAAGAGAAACACTTCTTTCAATTTGTTATGCACAACCTTTTACAGGAGAGATCCAATGCTTGTACAAGTATTCAAACTGAATTCTATTTTTACCAAGGCAAGTTCCTCGTATCGCCTCATGCTACAGCTACGGCCCTGTATAGTATGGCATGTTATTACTAAAAATGCTCTTCTACAGTTACTTTGTTTTATTCAAGCCATAGTTTTGAAGAGAATGCTTGATGCTTTTAACATCAATGACAAGACAAACCACAGCGCAAATTGTGATTATCAAAAATATAACCCAAAAGCTTATCTTAAGGTACTTTATCAACGAACGGCGGTCTTGTTCACCTCCCTGTCCGTTCGTGTAATCCTTTACTAATATAACCCGTTTTCGTTTGCAAACCTTTTCCACGTTTTCTGCGATCCCTGGCCGTCCTACAAAGAAACAACAAGAATTTTTGTTAGCGGACTTGAGAGCTTTCTCGAAATCTATTCGACCATTGATGGGTTGGATTTGGGTGTCTGCTGCGCATGCGGTATCGGTGTCATCCCGTTGTTCCTCAGGACTAGTGACGTCAAATTGGAAAGTGATATTGACAGTATTATTTTCTCTGATCTTTTTCAGGAGTTCGTCGATAGGTTTGCGTAAAAAGTAGTAAAATTCCTTGCAGCGGACTGAGTAAAAGATGTCGATGTTTATTTGCTTTTTTGTTTCGCTTCTGCTTTGGAAATTTGGCTGTTCTCTGTGAGCCAGGCAGCTCAGAACATCCAAGAGATAGCCACATCCTGATCCTGTTGCAAACAGAAGAAAGTGGGAAGGCCATTGCATCCCTTCTGATTCTTGAAGGAGATGATGCAGCTTCCAAACAGACGAACGATAAGGTCCCCATGTGTGCAAAGTCAACGTTTTCTCATCGGTGGCCAACCAGCTTATCCAAGGCAGGCACAACTGCTCCTCGTCTTCCATTATCGACATAACAAAACCAATGTCCCAGGTCGAATCTTGCGATAAATTACTAAAAGTCGTGAAAGGATGAGATCGTTGAGGTAACATTCCTGTGCTTTCCTTGACTTGTTGATGAAGATAGTAAACATCCCCAACGGTATGCTTGACGTTCTTATCTAGTTTGACGTACATGACTATGTACTCGTTGTTTCCGATGACTTCTTTCCGCACAATGTGACCGTGCTGATGCCGATAGAACCAAATGGAGAGCACTCGGTCCACACACCAGATGATGAGCATAGGCAGATTAAAGAAATGCGCCAGTCCGTGTGTGATCTTTCGAATGTTGTCAACAGCGTACCAGATTCCAGCAAACACGTGCAAGGTCATGGCCAACGAGTAGCTTCGTTGGTTAGCGTAATGTGATCTGCTCAGGGGAAAGATCAAGCAGAACAACACTATCATGAGCACGAAGCGGTATATCTCGTCCGAGGTGAGATGGACTCCAGTGTGGTCATTAAAGGTCGGCTGCAGGATCCCAGAACTTTGACCAGTTCAAGTGACCTGGAGAGTTGCTGAAGTTAAATGTTCTTGGTGGGTAGTATTTCAGTGCTGTGCCGTCAACGAGGGGCGGAACGAAGATGACAAGGACGTGGGCAAGGCATGGAAGGAATGGCTATCAGGAAGATACCGGCGAATCTATGGATTCTCAAATGGACATCACGGATTCTATCCATTGTTAACCACCTTGGGGAGATCTCGCTAAATAATGAAGTTTGGGAAGCACCACAGCATCATGTAGAACATGAGATTCTGAGATGTAATAATGATACGCGCCGTGACCGCCCACACGATGTTGGTGATCGTCTCACCGACGTTTGTTCCCCAGAGACGTCTTGTAAGCTTTCCTCCTCTTTTAAGAACGACGTCGCCTTTGAGAACGAAGTGATCGACCACACACAGTGTTGTTACGACTAAGAAAACAATCCAAACCAAAGCCTCGTATGAGATGGAGAGCCGCCTTCGATTGCGTCTGATGCCGGATGATCTCGGTTTCGATGAGGAGCGTGTTTGATTTTCGGGAATCTCCATGGAAAATGTTTTCGAGGGAGGGGAAACTGTTTTTCCTTGAAGGCAGACGAACCATTTTATGGCAATCCTCCATTTTCTGTTCATGGAAAAAATGAATTGCCGTTAGAACACAGTATGAGCTTTGAGCTCCGTTATTAACGGTACATTTTTGTATGGATTAACATTTGGACAATCAACACATTCTTGCAATGAGGCCGAGGTCGATATCTATGCATGGATCGGACGCTGGATAAGTTTGGTGTATTTCCTGACTCTAGATATTTAGCATTGCGTCATTTCTTCAGAAGAACAAGTTTGGAAAGTTATCGGTTGTTAACACAGGGAGCAGAGGAGCCAAATTTGCAGTTAACACGCACCTTTCGTAACAAGCTCTGTGATTGGTTGGTACATGCGACTGGGTTGCGAGGGTTGCAGGCATACGATTGGCTTATTCATGACATACGTCATTAATGTTGACATTAGCCAGTCTTTTACCACGGTAAGTGAGGTTTCGCGATATTCAAATTGTAGAGTTTGTTGTTGGCTTGATATAAGCTTACTCTTTGAGGTGAATTTGCTTGTTTTCTTAATTTTACTAATCTAATCGGTTCTTCGCTTTTTTAACTGCTGTTTGTGTGGGTTTTGCGAGTTAAGTTTAGTTGTGGGTTTTGCTTGTTAGTTGTGGGTTTTATTCGCTTCGTAATTTTTAACAACTTTTAAAGCTCATACTTTAGCGTCGTTTTAAGCTTATGTTGCTCGTTCTTTGAGGTGGATTCCCTTGCTTCGTAATATTTAACCTTAAGCTTATATATAATAATTAAATCGGTTCTTCGCTTGGACTCTTGTTTGTGTGGGTTGTGCTCGTTAGTTGTTGCTTGTTTTGGATGCGTGGTTTGCATTTGAGTATGATTGCTTCCACGAGCACGAAACGAGGGTTTGGTGAATGCCCACAATGCCATCATGCCTTTTCAAATCGTTGGAAGCCTGCGAACTGTGCGGAGTGTGGATTTAATCTCGGCGGAACCAAGGAACCAGCGTCCAAAAAACCAAAGTCCTGTTGTCCCAGCGCCGTTGTTGTTATATCCACGGAAGAGTCGACCATAATATCAACGAAAACGAGCACGCGAGACGATCGGTGTTTCGTTTTAAAGGAAGGCGACAGCGTGTTTTGTACACATAAAGATTGCATGAATGTTCGTGCATCATTTGTGTCTTCGGGACGTTCAAACGATTTTTCTTGCAAGCACTCTAACCAGTGCACAGATGCGGTTCATGCGCAAGAATCGTTTGAATTGTCTGATGAGAAAATCGAGAAGTACAATGGGGACAGCGATAAAATGGTGTAATAAAGAGTGACAGGCCTACACGACTCCCTCGCGAGTGTTTTAGCCATTTTATAGTTAAGCTCGCAAAATGATGCTTCATGTATATGTAGCGGGTATATGGAGATTTCGAGGTGACTGAATTAAAAGCCTTTTAAACTCGCTAAATGATACAGACTTAAGTCTCGAGGTCATTTGTGTTTTTAAGCTGTCTGCCAGTTTTGACCTCTTTGTCGGGACGTCTGTTTAATAGCGATGTTCTTATTATGCCATCGTGGCATTTGTTAGAATAGCTCTGGTGTGAAACCTTTTAACATTGCATGTAGGCTTTGAGCAAGTTTCGAATTGGAGGTCATTTTGAAATTATGCTGTATTCTCGGCGGTTTTCTTCAACTCTGGTTTCTTCAACTCGGCGGCTTTCTTCAACTTGGCGGCTTTCTTCCGTTCTGGAGCTCTGTTCAATCGGCGGCTTTCTTCAGTTTTGTTTGACCTCTCGCTGTGCTCATGTAGCCATTTTCTAGTAGAAGTTTATAAACAATGAAAGGTTTTTCACTCTCTCTGAATCTCTCAGGTAGTCGGATTTTTTAGCATGAAATTATCGACCGTCAATGGTTTCTTGCAATTAGTTTTATTTTCGCTGGGCCCAGCAGTGTTTTTATTGCAAGCCAAGGTCGTATTTTCATGGACTGTTGATATGTATTGGTCCGAATTTTCAGAGATAATTGTAGCTTTTTATAAAGCTATGCAATGTTTCATAGAGAGTATAAATCAAGCGCATTTCAGTCACTGCTCCGCTTTGTAGCTGAGAATTGACGGTTTTTCCGGAGCTCAAATCTGTTTATCTCCATTGGCCGTGTTTTCACGAGCGAGCAAACCAGGTCGCTTAAGCTTGTCGGCAATTAAACAACAAAGAAGGGCATTGTATTGTCGTTCTTTTGTGTTCTAATTTTCTATTGTCTTAACAAAAGAAAATATATCTACAGGAATGTTAAGCGAGAAAAACCGCCTCGTGAAAACACAGCCATTGTCATTTGTGCAGTACGTGTTCTTCTCACTGCATTGTAATGAGTTTCACAGTCTAGCGACTGTTTCGTTTATGCCATGATATATATGATTTCTACAGGCAAGACCATGGTTTCGGTTCTCCACGTGAACCTCATCAGTTGCCGGGTTTATTCTTGCTAGATGCAAGTGCCCATTTCATGTGAGAATGGAAAACCATTCTGCTTGGCATGCGTTGTCTGACGTCTATTTATATTTATAAACAGTTTGCAAATGTGGTCATTTTCGTACGCAGTAAATATGGAAATTAAATCACGTGACTTGTCAGGGCTATTTTTAGCTGAAAAATCTTATACACAAAATGGGAACACTTTTTACTATTTCCTGGAGTCTGCCATCAGCTTTATGATTTTAAGGCCACAAGGTACATCATTTCTGTGCTTGGCAACTTTAAGATAATTTAAAAGAAAGGCAGGAAAAAAAAAATAACTGTACTAGTACCACTCGCCGGACGGGTTGACGTGCGCGCGCTCTCATTGCGACAAGGTGGCGCAATTTCTACTCGAAATAGCCCTTACTTACTTACATATAGTTATTGAAAAGTCTTCCAAATAAAATATACATGATCTTATTGTTGCCTTTCTAGATTTTTTTTTGTTTCGCGATACTAAGAATAATATACACATACACTTAGCTTAGGCTTTCTCGTTTACGGAGAAGTCTAATGATTGAGTTGTTTGGCTTGTCACGATTTTTGGCGAAACAGAAAAACATTCAGTAGTCTAATGTAACAAAGCCATAAAGAAATCGGTACATAATTTTAGGCAATTTACTCACTTTTCGTTTTTTACGTTTACAGTCAACTCTCTCTTAACGGACACCTCTATAACAACGGATAGGGATACCGTCAACGCACCCTTGAGAAGTGCATTTGTTAGAGAAAATACTTCAAAACGGAAATGTAAATTCTGAATATGAACAAACGAGTTCACTTTTCTAATGGTATCATTCCAAAATGTTGTTCCCTCAGACGAGACATTTGCTCCCGGCGTGCGCGTTACCAAATGAACTATTGCTCATAATTATTTATGTGTGCGCTATTGTTTTGCTTTTGGATTTCTATTGTTTTCTATTGTTTTGTTTTGTTTTTTCTATTGTTTTATTATTTTCTATTTCTATTGTTTTGGCTTTTGTTTTAGTTTTAAGAACGGTATGCATAACTAATGTATGGTAAAGGTAAAAGTCGCACACGAGCCAGATGGCCCACACGGCCGGAGCTTAACCCGGTTTCTGTAGCACGAAGCAACTAGGAATATTGCTACTCCACCCTAGATGGGATGCTAGTCCATCGCATGGTTACCCCCAACATTTTGTCGCCGGTACCCATTTATACACCTGGGTGGAGAGAGATAGTGTGGAGTAAAGTTTCTTGTCTAAGGAAACAACACGACGACAGAGAGACCAGGCTCGAACCACCGACCTTCAGGTTGAAAGTCCGACGCGCTAACCACTAGACCACCGTGTCTCCACTCAACTAATATATTTCCGTTAACCCCATAACTAATATATGGGGTTAAACGGAAATCTTTCCGACTGAAAAGTGCAAACGGAGGTGTTTACGCTCGAACCAAAGCAAATTTCCCACCGAAATGTTTACTAGATTCCAATCTTTCCAAAACCGAGTGTGTGAGTTAGAACGCTTAAAGCGATGACCGCGCGGTCGAACTCCATATAAGCCTTTATACGAAATTGCTCACTCCAAGGTAAAAAATATATATATGGAGCCATCTTAAATCATTTAGTGGCCGAAAAAAGGGCATTCAGGTGTACCGCCTAAAGCATTTAGCATTTTGGACTAGCTCTTCTTAATACTGTAACTCTTAAAGTTTCATTAAAAGTGATCTTCTAAGAATAGAGTACATCACTCAGTCCTTTCACTAAGTGTATTATGAGATAATTTCTCACAACCCGAATACCTTAGTTTCAAATTTGTTGACCGTAGTAGCGTCTCTAATTACTCCTTAAGAGACACAGAGGGCAAACTAGCTATCCCACAGCCACGCACAAATTATATGAAAAATAGCAACCCCCACAACCCTCACAACCCCACAACCCCCACAACCCCCACAACCCCCACAACCCTCACAACCCTCACAACCCTCACAACCCTCACAACCCCCACAACCCTCACAACCCCCACAACCCCCACAACCCTCACAACCCTCACAAACCACAGCGAACAAAAGAACCCCCCCCAAAAGCATTTTCGTGTATCCCGTATGCATAAAACCGCATTTTTCTTGTTGGCCAATCACAGAGCTTGTTCCGAGAGGTGCGTACTGCCTCCAAATTTGACCTTTTACGCGTTCGATCTTCGATCTTTTGTTTACGAGTCTGTTTTTCGCCCCAGCGGGAGCCCGAGCGTAATCGGAGCTTTCCGTTGGGTAACCGCAGACAGTTACACATATCTCGGGGTCAGGTTCTCAACAAATGGCAGCTTTAAAGAGAACAAATCGATCTTAAAAGAGAAAACTAGAAGATCATTCTTTGCAACTCGTCGATATCTTGATTTCTTAAAATTACCAGTTGATGTTATAAACAAAATATTTAACTCTCTATACCTCCCTATCCTCATGTATAGCTCTGAGATTTGGAGTATTTATGATAAAGATGACTATAACTCGTGGGAGAAAGATATTATTGAAAAAGCACAATAATAATAACAATGTTTCTCTTTGCAAACAAGTTTTAGGTGTAAACAAACAATGCCCAAACGTAGCCTGTAGAAATGAACTTGGTCGATTACCACTAAAAGAACTTATTGATTTAAATGTCTTAAAATTTTGGATTCACTTAGAAAATCAACCAGAAGATAGTATTGCCAGACAATGTTTCACAATATCAAAAGAACTTGCCATCAAAAATCAGGTCTGTCTTGCGCAAAAAGTAAACAAGCTATGTGAAACGTACAATTTAAATACAGCAAATTTAACCAAAAATGACCCTTCTGCATTCCTTTCTCAAATACGTCCATCTTTAAGCAAGAAAATTTCCGAACACCAATTAAATTTGATTAAATGTAACAAAAAGCTTAAGTTTTACTCGCAATTCAGAACAGATTGCCACAAAGCTGATTTCTTGAAGACAATCAATAATCCCATCCATAAAAAGACCTTGAATAAATTCCGACTTGGAAATCACCAATTATTGATCGAGACTGGCAGACATACAATTCCTAAAACGCCAGAAAATCTCAGAATTTGTCCTTTCTGTCAATTAAATGAAGTTGAACATGAATTACACTTTATACTTTCTTGTCCACTTTACAATAATCTACGTTCCAAGTTTTTTGACGATATAAAGAAGAGATATCCCAATTTTAATAACTTAGATAATAATTCAAAAATCATATTTCTCTTTAATAATGTTGACCCTTTTATATGCCGACTTACGGCTGCTTATGTTCATTTATGTATGGAATTAAGAAAATCTTTTGTAATTTGATGTAATACATACACACATTTATTTATTTCTCTTTTTTATTTCTATTGTAATTTTATTAGGTAATACCATGTATTTATATGGAAATACTGAAATAAATTGTTGTTGTTGTTGTTGTGTTGGAGTGTTTACCCCAGCGGGAACCCAAGCCTAACCGGCACTTTTCGGTCGTTGCCCGAAGGGCAACGACCGGAAAGCGTAAGCTTTCCGAGCGAGGCACGAAGTGCCGAGAAGAAAAAGAGACAAGGGAGGAAACATAGTACCACGTGATTCGTTGGATGTGGACCGCAACATACTGGTGACGGAAGTTGAAATTCCAAAAGTGACATGACGTCAATAAAACGGAAGTTAAGCCAACCGTTACTAATTCAAAATTCAAAACAACATAGCAGCTGATCAGAGCGGAGGGAGATTTAAAATGAAACTCGTTGCGAATGAGGAAAATCTTCCTCGGCCGAAAAAAGTTAAGGTGAACGATCGCTGGAATAAATCCATCTTTATACAATGGTAAGAACTCTTTACATTCCTATTCACGGCGAGATTAAAATGCGTATTCTGCCAAGATTTCGTTTGTGGTATAAAAATGGACAGGCTATCACGACTCCTACTGCGTAACGATCTGGTGGCGCCCACAGTCAGCAGTCTGCGGTTACCCAACGGAAAGCTCCGATTACGCTCGGGGTCCCGCTGGGGCGAAAAACAGGATCGAAGATCGAACGCGTAAAAGGTCAAATTTGGCTCCTCTGCTCCCTGTGTTGTTAATGCACCGGCTGCATGACTAATTGTCTCAAGAATGCCCTAAAGCAATACTAGCCGAAAACCATTAACATCAGCATGTTTTCTATCATAAATGCCTCTTCGAAGCAGTATTGTATTTAAAACAATCAGCTGAAACAACATTTGAAGTGATTCACAGACACTGTTGCCAAAAGATTTCTATCGCCATTAAACCTACGCAAAACGCGATTTCAGAATTGTCTTCCAGAGCGCCTTTTCGCCCTTCGTACAAGATGCGTAAGTATCCCTTCAGCTAAACTTAATGTTATATTGTAGCTATTTTGCAGCTATATTAAGTCATAAGTATATTGTAGCTACTGTTGTATTATACAAATTCAATAAAACAACTACAATAAATGACCCTAGATTAATAGAAGCGAAAGGAAGCAAAAATAATACGAAAATTCTCACCTTCAAATCATGGAAAAAACTCTTGGTATTTGAAACCCATGTCGTCTGTGTATGTGTCCATAATGAGCTAATAACATATTTGGGGTTTAAAATACACACATAATCAACGATAATCATTTAGCTTTTTTAAATAGTTTTCAGTACCAAGCAATTATTGTAGACATGCACCTATGTCACCAAACCCTTAACAAATTGATATGTGGAGCGATTTTCAATTGAGCGTCGTAAAACCAAAACCAAGGTTATCAGTTTGGCTTATTTATAACAGACGCAGACAATGTAATGAACCAATCAGAACTCGAGAAAATACAGGAAGCCACGATTGGATTTGGTTTTACTTCTGATTGGTTGATCAAGTGTTGCGAGATTTCTTTAGCCAATCACAACACAGCAATGCAAAACCAAAAACAATCACTAAATTATTTTGAACACTTGATTGAAAGCCACTCTATACTGATAAAGCATTAATACCACGGTACGTTAGAGCGATTAATGTACTTTGCATGTAAACTCGATTGAAAATCGCTCTATACTGATAAAGCATTTATACCACGGTACGTTAGAGCGATGAATGTACTTTGGACACTCGATTGAAAACCGCTCTATACTGATAAAGCATTAATACCACGGTACGTTAGAGCGATTAATCTAGCTTAATTCTGGCGAGAAGTTCGTAGACCATATAGTCTACTACTCAGACCTTCGTTTGGCTCGCCACGCTCTCCTCAGCAATGTAATCGTAATACAAAGTTTCATTGTTAAATTATCATAAGGGTGTTGATTTGGTTTTTATTATCCAACCGCCCAGATTACAGTATATAGTAAGTTTCTTATTTAAAACTATTTAAAGAGAGTATGTAACAAGTTGGGCGGTTCTGGTCAGCTGTGCTGCAATTTTGGAAAGTACATTTACTCATGCACAAATTCTTTGTTCAAATTAAAAGGATTATCGACTTTTCAAAGACCTCGAAAAAGAATGAAACTTGAAACGTTAAGCTTACATTTTTCATATCGCAATCCATTTTCATTGTGGTCATCCACAGCCATAGGCAGTTGTTAATAGTTTCAATTCACTTATATAGTCATGCTTAGCAAAACCGAAACATTAGATTAGGTTTCCTTAGATACTAATATGTTTTGTGGCATTTCAAAGTGATGCTCAACCTAATGACATAGCCCGATTAATTTTAAGGACAAACGTGGAAATTTCTGTCTTACCTTTAAATCGTCTCGATCAGTGACCTCACTCAGAAGCTGAAACAATTGTTCGCCGTCAAATGCGTCATCATCAATTCTATTGCTAACAATGAAAAAAACAATGACGAACCATTGGCATGTTCATTAGGTGCACCCAACTTATGGTTTTGGCGGAAAGCTTTTGTCATCGTAATAAATTAGATTAAACTAGCGTTTTCTTAAGTAAAAATGTCGCCTCAAACTTTCGTAACTTTCTGTGTTCGGAGAGAGGAGGCTTCCATTACACTTGACAATTGACTGCCATGATGATCAGGTCTTGGACTGGTGCCAACATGCCTCTTTTCGACCACGCTTCACCAAATATTGTGGAAAATTAAGACTCGCGGATTCAGGAAAGAATAAGAAAATGAATAAGGAAACATTTTCCACCATTTATACTTTGATTGATCAATGTTACAATTCTTTATAAGTTGATGCTACAATAATGATATCAAACAAATGCCCAGTCACTGGTGTAAAAGCTATTCATTGTCATGACGTAACAAGTTCCTTGTCGGTTAATTTTTAATTTCTTAAAACGTTTTCGTTTAGAGCCATTTCCGCGCGATTTTTCCAGTCGTTTTCGCCCCGCCATTTCGAAAATGTTCGCAGTCTGTATACTTTCCAATAAAATTGAATATGAGGAAACGCAGACACGCATTTTTTAGCGCCTTGCATGGATCCGGAAACCCGAGAACAAATCAAATTAGCAAAATATAATAATCGCTTTTAGTTGCAGCTTTCAAAAGCTAATTCAGACGCTCGCATTTAGACTTAAATAATTCATTCTATTAGAAGATAAAAGGTATTTTTAGATAGCCAGCTCTATAGGCTTTATTTTGATATACGTAAAGCTATTTTCCTGTTTTTCTGTTGTTGCTGCTGCTGTATTTGTTGGCCTTTCACTAGACTTCATTCATGTTGGAAAAGTCATTTCCACAATAACACTGCCGAGAAAGTGAACATTTTTAACAAGAAATGGAAATTAGTGTTAAGACCAAATTTCCCTTCGATTTTAAAGAAATAGACAAAGAATGACATACACGTATGATAGAAAAATACTAACTTGTGAGAAGCATATCTATTATTTGCCTGTTGAAGCCTCTTTTCTCTGACAGGGGAGGGGTGCAGCTTCTTCTCAACAGAAATGAATTATTAGGTACATCGGACTTTATCTGCCGCCACTGTACTTAGAGACTCTGGACTCTTTGGTTTATTATCTCCTGGGCTAGGTTAGAAATCAACGGCTGATGTTAGTAACAATAGTATTTATGGTGAAGTATTATAGTAACATGTCGTAAAAAGCTAGGGTCAAAGGAATACCATTAACATATATCCTGCATTTCAAAGGTGCATTTGGCATGGGGTGACTTGTTACCTGAACTCTAAAACAATGTTGGTAATAGGAATCTAATGGATTCCTTAAGGGCCCATTACACTATCTTTAATTTTGATCCCGTTGCTAGGGAAAAATCAGTTTGCTCTAGCCAGAAACCCATAAGTTGGTTGAAACGCGTAACGCGCATTCACTGCTTCCGAATATTCATTTTTTGTTTAGTACCATATTTGGAAACCCCTCGGTCCCTCGAGATTGGAAGCAAGTTGTTCTAGCGAATTTATTGGTTAATATTTTTATCTCGATTTTCCAAATATGGCTGTAACAAGTTCTTTGCAAATTGAATAATCGGAAGCTTGTTTTGAAGCGTACAAGAGACAGTTGCACGTTTCAATCCACTTATGGGTTTCTGCTCTAGCTCAGCACATTTGTGCTTATGTTTGACCAAATTTGAACAGCAACCGTTAAGTACACCTGTGGTTCGGGCTGTGACGTCATCACGCCACGCCCAATGTCACGTGACCCAAAACAGAGAAATAAGCATAACTTCAGAAACTTACAGTTTTAACCAAATTTTTTAGCATCGTTCGATTGTATACACTACTTAAAAAAACGTAAGTTGCATTTTCCCTAAGGATGAAAAATAAAAATAATATGAGGAAAAAATGTGTTCTCAAAACCCCATTTTTGCGTCTTAATTCTTTGTTTTTTGATTTTTCGCAAAAAAGCATGCTTACGTTTCATGAAAAATCTTTGATCTTTCCGAGATTGAATTTTTAAAAAAAGAAATTAGCCTCTAGTTGCGACGAGTTTGGTTCGCCTTTGTCTTCACCGGAAGTAGGGTGGCCTGTTATCAGCTTGGGATTCCTGTGCTATAAATTGGAAACTGCCGATCTCTTGAAGTGAGACCTTCATTTTGCTGAGGATTTGTTGAGTATGGTTATCGTTTGTGAAGTACGTTTCAACTTTCACTCGAAAAAGTTGCCTTTCTTTGAAGACAGGGAGAAACGAGCCATGCCCGTTTCTGTCAGATCACAAGCCTTCGATCAGTTCAGCCGGCATGGGCAGGGAACTCACGCATCTGTGAGACGGTTTCTGTTGAATTTGAAGAGCAGTATGGTATATGAAAAAAAAAGAAACTTTTCTCTCTTTTTCTTTTTCAAACAACAGTCGAGAATCTTAGGAGCAAAAACTATAATTCATTTAGATATCCTCCATCGGCAATTTTTTCTCAATTTAGTTATTGTTTTCCCCCTCTATAACAACAAATTCATTAAAGAAGTCCTATTTGTTTTATCAGTAGCTTATCAGTTATGTGCTTATTTTGTTTTGTTTGCCCAAAATTATGCACCGTTTAATTTGTTTTATTTGTCCTGGTTATCTCAGTTAGGTGGCCAAGAAATCAAACAGTTAAGAAGTACTCTATTATCATTACAGCCATGCTCCGTCACGCGTGACCAGTAATCACAAGACTGAAATGCCGAACATTTGAATATTTCTTTGTAACGTCCAAGATTTGAATAAAACCTTGAAGATCTCTCTGGAAAACACTTTGAAAGTCACGAGTTAATGGAAAAATAACTTCGCTACGCTCATAAAAAAACAAATATTGTTCGGATATGTAACATTTCAAATAAAATGATATTTTGTTGCTCTTTGTTTCCGAAAATGCGGTAAAATTCTTACGGGAATTCCGAACCTCGGAATGAATTTACAAAACCGACGCGTAAACTTGAAAAATCCATTCAAATTTTCAAAAATACTGGTCACGCGTGACGGAGCATGGCTGTAAAGTGGAAGGCAGAATAGTAATACATTCCCACTGGAGCCCCCACTCCCAAACACCCCAAGCTATAATGAGTTATGGGAAGAAGCGACCCCTGAGGCGAAAGGGAGCTGGAGCTCAAAAATGAAAGAACACGTCTAGTCATCGCTACGGGGAGGAGGGAGGGGCGCCAAGCGGACGTCTGGGGGCCGTTAGAAGGAAGAGAGGAATAAACCGGATAACGACGGCCTATTTATGCAAAACCACCTAATATATGCATAACACCACCCCCTACTGGCTCACGGATGCACGGGTGTAGAAACAATAGAATTCTAGCGGATTTGGGAGTGTTTGTGCGTGATGGCACCAGTGAGAATAGTAATACATTCCCACTGGAGCCCCCACTCCCAAACACCCCAAGCTAGAATGAGTTATGGGAAGAAGCGAGCCCTACGGCGGCCGCTTCCGGATAACTCAATAAATAACAGAATGATAAACCATGGGCAAAACCGTGGGAAAAAAAACGTATCTCTCCCCACAACTCAAAATTCCTAACCTTACTCCTGACTTTTAGCCGCATGAGTTACAGGAAGGCAGGCCTGAAATTCTTAAGTTCATTAAAAGCCTTATGCGAGGACGCCACACTCTAGGAGGGGAAGAACCGTAGTAGGCGAAGGGACCGGGCCTGCTACACGGTGCTTTTCCCCTTTTCAATTACACCACCGGATGGTATGCATGGAAACTGTGCCCGGATTGAAGTCACAGCGAGGCCTTTTACATGGAGAGGCCCAATGGAGCAAAATGGAGAGGCCCAAAGGAGCAAAACGACGAAGGACTAGTAAGCAAAAGGAAAGGGGAAAAGCTAACCGCGAAGCAGCCCCGAAATACCCCGTCCAGGGACAGAGCAATTAAGGGTATTAGATAACCCCATCGAAGACATACTAAGCGGTAGCTTTAATACAAAAACGTGAAACTAAAGATTTGACACACGGACGGAGAAAACTAAAGGTTACCCTACGCACACAGATGGAAAATTGTAAGGCTGAAAAACTGAAAGTTTAGTGATCACGCAGGGTAAATAATTGTAACAGAGACTTGTCACGCAGACAAGAAATAGAAAGTTTTGTAGTCACACAGAATGAAAATTGTCACAGCGACTTGTCACACAGACTGAAAAAATGGAAGTTTTGAAGTCACGCAGGGTGAATAATAGTCACACAGACTTGTGACACTCAGACAAGAAAATGAAAATTTCTGTAGTCACACAGGCTGAAAAAACCGAGACTTGCAACCCAGATTTTGTCACGCAGACTGAAAATTGAAAGTTTTGTAGTCACACGGACTTAATCACACAGACTGGAAATCGAAAGTTTTGTAGTCACACAGACTGAATAGTAGTCACACACAGACTGAAAATTTAAAGTTTTGTAGTCACACAAACTAAATAATAGTCACACACAGACTGAAAGCTTGCAAGTTTTGTAGTCACACAGACTAAATAGTCACACACGGATTGAAAATTGAAAGTTTTGTAGTCACAGACTGAATAATAGACACACAGACTGAAAATTTGCAAGTTTTGTAGCCGCACAGACTGAATAATAGTCACACAGACTGAAAATGAAAAGTTTTGTAGTCACACAGACTGAAAATTGAACGTTTTGTAGTCACACAGGCTGAATAATAGTCACACACTGAAAATTGAAAGTCTTGTAGTCACACAGACTGAAAAATAGTCACACAGACTGAAAATTGAAAGTTTTGTAGTCACACAGACTGAATAATAGTCACACAGACTGAAAATTGAACGTTTTGTAGTCACACAGACTGAAAAATAGTCACACAGACTGAAAATTGAAAGTCTTGTAGTCACACAGACTGAAAAATAGTCACAGACTGAAAATTGAAAGTTTTGTAGTCACACAGACTGAATAATAGTCACACAGACTGAAAATTGAACGTTTTGTAGTCACACAGACTGAATAATAGTCACACAGACTGAAAATTGAACGTTTTGTAGTCACACAGAGTGAATAATAGTCACACAGACTGAAAATGAAAAGTTTTGTAGTCACACAGACTGAAAAATAATCACACAGACTGAAAATTGAAGGTTTTGTGGTCACACAGACCGAAAAATCGCCACACAGGCTAAAAATAAAAAGTTTTGTAATCACACGGACGGAAAAATGATCACGCCGAATGAGAAAGCCAAAACCAACTAACATAGACGCGGAGCGGAAAACATACCGCGCACGTGGCGACTAAGAGAACCATGAATTGTAAAATAAACTAACAAACCCCGCACCAAAGGACACAAAAGCGGGAAGGGGAAACCGAACCACACCGGGGAAATACAAACAACTAGAGAAAAAACCAACCTCTGGAGCCACAACTGGTATAGCGTCGGCGGGAGCAGCGTCCGGAGCAACATTACGAGCAACAGGAGCAGGAAGAGCCGGGAACCGGTAGTGCTGGTTGTTCGGCCGCTGGAGCCGCCTGTAAAGGATTAACTTGAACTGCAGAGGCTGCAGCAACAGCGCCCGCAACAGGGTTGTGAGTAACTTGCTCCGGCATAGAGACTAGAAATACGAAGGCGCAGCGATGACTAGAAAAAGAAACAAACGCCAAGCGGACGTCTGGGGGCCGTTAGAACGAAGAGAGGAATAAACCGGATAACGACGGCCTATTTATGCAAAACCACCTAATATATGCATAACACCACCCCCTACTGGCTCACGGATGCACGGGTGTAGAAACAATAGAATTCTAGCGGATTTGGGAGTGTTTGTGCGTGATGGCACCAGTGAGAATAGGCGAAGTCAAAAGACAAAAGTCCGAGGTTGAAGTCCGTGTTTTGAATAACAAGAAACCTTATGCAACACCAGAGCCGAATCCAGGTAAATCGATGCTTCTTTGTTTACATTCATTGAAAATATAAATCTAAAACGTAAACATCTTTTTTCAATAGGTACAATCCACTGTCTTTACTTCTTTTTAAGTTTTAAGTTTTAATTTTTTTTACTGAAGTTTTTGTGTGAAGTCAGTGCATCGTATCAACACACAATGACAATTTATCAGTTAATCGTATCAATAACAAAATTCTCGATTGTGATTGGTCATCCGCGCGCCTATTTTTTACGTAATTGGCGCGCGGTCACGTGGGTGTCCAATTACAGGTATACCTGTAATTGGACACCCACGTTTCGCGCGCGTCAATCAGTTGCACTTATGGGTTCTTTTTTGCTGTCTTCCTCCTACTTTTAAACTGATAGAAAATATCCTAGACAGTACAGAAGAGTCCACATAGACTTTTTAATCTTGAATTTTGTTATTGATGCGATTAATTAGTAATCGAACTTCGTGTCGTACAATTCAAGGGTAATCGTGCTCGTAATTTCAAATCGTCCTAGCGCTACGCGCTCGGCCGATTTGAAATTATTCGTCCGATTACTCCCTGAATTGTACTCCACTCAGTCCAATTACTATTACTAATCCCGCAGTTAAGGAGGCTCGTACCCATTTCTCAAGTCCACACCCTTTCAATTTTAATGGGCCATATCTTTTGTTGTAGTGCATAAAAAGACAAGCCACTTTGCATGCAAACGCACAATACATTGAACTCTATGGGAGTATAGGATTTGTTTACATCGGTGCTTCCATGGCAACGGAATGGTGATCCTCTGAAATTCACAAGTTGCGGAGTTTCTCTAGATCAAGAGAAATTTTTGTAAAACCCGCTAGTGGACTAATTGACTAGACTATGGGCTTCAACTGGACAAAGTTTGAAAGAAATGTATGAGAGCGTTTTCGAAATTTTTAGGGATGAAGTTTTGGGGATTATAAATACAGTGAAAAACATACTATCGACATAATTGGCTAATATCTAAAGAAAATGATGCGCGATGGGGATGCAGTTTCATCTCATAGTAGTTTGATTCCATTTGAAATGGTGTGTGAAAAAGTGAGGGGGTTGCTTTGGTCGATTGCGAGAAAAAAGGATTTGATTAGCGTGCGTTCAGCTGCTCTTGTTGCCATTTTTGTATTTAATTTGGTCTACGCCTACAAATGTGATGATAATTTGGAAACCGCGAGATCAATTTTTTTAAAAATTTGACAATCTCGAGATTGGTCATCGATTTATATGGCCTGCAAGTTTCAAGGACATTGAAGACATGCAAGGCAATAAAATACGGCCTCCAATGTACCAATTTTTTCCCGCGGAGTTTGTGTTTACAAGTGAGCGTCCTCATTATTCACGGGTATTGTATTCAAGTTTCATATGCACGTGCAAAACTTTACAAAAAAATTTATTTGCATCGGAACAGAATTTCAGAGGATCACCATTCCATTGCCATGGAAGCACCGATGTAAACAAATCCTATACTCCCATAAAGTTCAATGTATTGTGTGTTTCCATGCAAAGTGGCTTGTCTTTTTATGCACTACAACAAAAGATATGGTCCATTAAAATTGAAAGGGTGTGGACTTGAGAAATGGGTACGAGCCTCCTTAATCTTCCACGGACGGAAAACGTGCGAGTAATAAAACTAAACGAATTGGGAGTTATTTCCTTTTATTCACAATTTCCGTCAAACAAATTTGAACTCACTGTACTTTGTTCATTCACACTGTTGAAATTTTATATTTGGACTAGAAATCGGCCCTGAGAAATACGTAAAAACTGTAGCTACGAGAAAAACAAACGCTCTATGCTTCCCGCTGAAATTGTAAAAACTCGAGCACTTTTCCGCAAATGTTAACATCTTACTCACATGTTGGCTCCAGATATTCTCCAATTTCTCAGTCCAGAATTCCTCGGCAGTTGACCTGGTCAGCATTGACAAAAAGGAACGAAAAAACGGTACGAAGACTGAAGCAGTATGAATAAACTTTCAGCAAAGACCGATGTCTGTGAACTGATCTGTTGAGCATTCTTAATCCTTCAGTGAAGGTTATTTCTTCGTTTTGAATCAGCTTGAAAACAGTCCTGGACGAATCTTTCCAGAGAAAAAATACCGAGCTTCAAATAAGTTTAAGTACTAACCAAGAATTCAGGAGTTGAACGAGACGAACTTCAAATTTTGCATTCTTTAGGACAGTTTTGAATGGCCCTTATCGTAGATGAGTACGCCACGCCAATTTATCAGCGGTTTCTCGCTTTCTTGACCCTATAGTCTCGTTTTGATGTTTACGAGAACTTCTGACGACGATGAGCGTAAACATCAAAACAAGACTATAGGGTCAAGAAAGCGAGAAACCGCTGATATGTTGGCGTGGCGTACTCATCTACGATAAGAGCTATTTGTACGGACTCCAGGGAGAAAAATCGCGCGAGGCTGCCCGTCACTTTCACCGGAAGCAAAATTGTACTTAATTTAGCTCCGCATAGCAACCACATGTCATCACTTAGCAACGATATCATGTGATGGTAAATTAATACGGGCAACAAAATCGTGCAACTAAAATATATGTCGTTTCTACTTTTTGCAACATGAACATACTTCACTGTGAAAGAAATGGACACGAGCCTATTCAAATAATTAAGAGAAAAACACTTATTTTTATGAAAGTCGAACCTTAATAGGAATATGAACACCCTTGACCTAGAAACCGGATTCTTGCACCTCTAGAACATATGATTGCGTGACAATTATGTCTTGTTGAAAGAGTATCGTACAAATAGAACATTTTGTTGAAAGACTGTTACGGATGTGTCGTCATGGATACAGCCAATAAGAATTGGCATTGACAAATTAAAATAGAGACGCATAGAGTGTAAAAAAAGCATTAGAGGAAATAACCAAGTTGAATCGAGATTACGTAGTTCATTCAAGATTGTTTAAGCCTAAGATTTCGAGCCTGTAAAACAGAAGGATTTTAGCCAATAAAAAATTATTTTACACCTTAACAAAAGAATGGCTATTTTTAGGACTTTCTTAAACCTGGGTGATGGGACAAAGTAGAGACAGCAACAACGACATCAACGAGATGGCAGACACCAGCAGGCCCTGAACCACTGAACTTTGGACAGAAAGTCCAACATGCCACTTGACCAACCTACCTCCACACATAACAAAGGTATGACTTGCTCCTGTCAGCCAACTCATGGATATGAAACAGCCTTCAGACCCTCCCCTCTCCTAAACATTTTCCCCCACCGTCCACCACCCCCTGCATCCAACTCCCCACCCTCTTTTCCCTCCAACACCATTGCCACGGGTAAGGCAGGTGACCATTACATATCACTGGCTCAATATTTACAGCTGATCCACCAAATGAATATTTGCATTTTTTTTTCCCTGTGAGCTGTAACTCGTACAACACTTCACATATTCGCAAGTTAAAAACTGCTTTTAATACTCAGGGCCGTAGCCAGAAAAAAATAAAGACTGAGGCAATATCCATGGTTAAATTCCCCGTCTAGCTATTTAGGGTCTTTATGATGACTACGTTTAAACAAAACACTGGGATCATGTCTGAGGCAAGTGCCTGGCTCGGTTTGCCTCATACTGGCTACGGCCCTGAATTACTTATAGCTAAGTTAACCTGTCTTCGTTTTCCTTCTTTTTCTTTTTTTGCCTTCTTTTTATCTTTCCTCTTTTAATACATAATCATTCAGTTTTTCCGTTTTTTTCTTTTTAGTACTTTTCCATTTTTTAGTCCCATCTGACAAGGAGTCGCTCCCTGATTCTGTGCCAGAATCTGAGGCGGAGTCAGAATTGGAGCTGTCGTCAGAATCTTGTTTTCTTTTCCTCCTTTTCTTCACTGTCTTCTTTTCTGCAGCTGAGAAGGGATTAAAAACAATCAGTATTATTACAGGAAAAAGACAAATTATCGTTGATATCAATCAAATGCTGCGACTACCAGGCCACAGAAAATATATACAAAGGGCCCAGCAACCAGCAACATTCAAACGCATGGTTTTGCCCATGCGTTTGAATGTTTACATTGGCTTGCCATGTACATTCAGTTTTTGCGAGACACCATTGTGACATCTTGGGACGGCTTGTTCCCCGCAACACGTGATGTGGCACGCGTGATGCGGGTGACAAGTTGGTTCCAAGGTACGGAACTTGATATTGTGTACGGGTCATTGTGCAATCTATTTGCGCCTGTATTCTTGTAGTCGTTCTTGGTTTGTTACAAGCTACACCGCGCTGACGAGCCCCAAACAGGGCGAAACAGCTGTCCGCGGTTGCTACCCTGCTTTATCGGTTTCTGTCGTATTGGTGTCTTGCAAAATCTACTTTTTCACGTAGTCAGATCAGCCTTACAGTTTGTCGGTTCCAGTTGCTTAAAGCCGTTTAACGCTTATTCGTCAAATTGACGCAATACTCTGTTTTGGATCAACAGTGTTTTATATATTAGGCCACTAATGGATTTCTTTGTATATTGCTCGACGGATTTTCCGTTTTGAAACAACCAAGAAAGACGAGCTTTGAGGGTTTCCGTTTCTACATAAGCCTTCTGGGAGTCTTGTTTGTTGGTCAGAGGTTATAAGAATAAAAGATTTTATAGCGGAGTGTGTTTTTGTGTTTGACAATAACGGTAACTGTAGTCAATTTATATAAGTTTGGGAAAGAAAGGAAAACAGATAATCAACTGCTTTGATTTACAAGACTAAGCACGAACAAATGAAGGAGACTGAGTCTGGTCGGCCTTAATAAGTTGTGTTGTGATCTGCAATTTACCTTTAAAAACAACAAAGATAAACAATTAACAATTATTATAGTTAAGTTCTGTACTATATCACGAAACAGTATTTCTGCTTGATTGAGATCCTAGAAATAAACCGATTATCTGCGCTTTATTGTGTTGCAACTCATTACAGACGGGTTCATACATGGGGTGTCTAAGTCTTAGGTCTTAGGTCTTCGTTTTGTAGACACCCTTAACATGGTATTAATTTTAGACGAACTGGTGGTCAGTATAACAACAGATTCTTCACTAAACTCAATTTAGCCCAGCAGAAGCAAGAGATCATGCTAGTCTGAATGCTTTTAAGGCCAGAAGGCCAGAAGGCCAGAAGGCCAGAAGGCCAGAAGGCTAGCCTGTCAAATGAAATACTTTTTAGTAAACTGATGTAATAGGTAGAGTTAAATAAGATTAAATTAAATTTATTATATAAGGTAAGTTTAGGTTTATGATAATTAGTTATATTTAGATAAATAATTTTTATTGGATAGTTTGTGATTATAATGGATAAGGTTGTTTTTAAACGTTTTATAAGATTAATTATTGTATGTAGTCCACGGCTCACTGGAAGAGCATTTTTAAATGAAAGTGATCCCGTGTTTTTTTTTTTTAATAAATAAAGATGATGATGATGATGTTCAATTCAGATGTGGTCAAAATCAGCTTCTGTGACACCAGCACCTTCAAATCTGTTTTGAAACACCAATAAATCAATATTTTGATAGCTAATTGTTTCGGCACTGGCCACCTTGCAGTTTTTCATAATTTGTCACATTTCGGCTTGGACAGAAAAATCATTGATATTGCAAGAAAGAACACATTCATGTATTAGCACGACCTTAAACTTTGAGCGTTATATCTTGCTTAAAACTGAGCAAACTATAGGTCCGTGTTTGTTTTGGCGGTACGCAAATCTTGCATACCGGGTATGAAAGGGGTACCGTACCAGGCCCGCAGTGAGTGTGACAAAATATGAAATACAAATTTACAAACTACAAGCAAGTCGACTATAGAGACTTACCGATAATAACAAAATCTGCAATCAATGATTCATACAGTATACCGTAAGTCACGCGGTTAATCCCTGGATATTCGCGTGTTTTTTTTTTACTCAAGCCACGACGCCAGGTTATTTATCTTTCGGAGTCTTCTTTTGTTTCAATCACACCGCTTCATTCCACACATACTCTAATTTCTTCAACAAAGGTGACAAGCTCGTGATCAGAAATTTAATCTGTAGTGCTGCGCCACAACAGGATTAGGAAAGATCAGACACGAAAAAGCATTTGGAGAAAAGCACTGAAAGTATGTCTTCGATTATAACGGCCGTGTTCAAAGCCACTATCGGCTTGCTTGTCAATAAAGGAAGGGACAAAGCAGCCGAGAGGCTGAAGGAAGGCGATGTGACAGATCAGAAATTTCGTGGCTTGATCGTTCGTGAAATCGACGAGATAAAGTCGAAGTTGGATGGATTAGCAAGGAAGGATTTATTAGCAAGTATCAGCTTTTTTAAAGAAGGAATTGAGCTGTTGTATACTGTTTTTGACAAGGTCAGGTCCAGAAGCGAGCAAGACGCGGTAACAGCACAAGTAGCAGCTGGAACAGCTGGTGCTGAAGCATTTTCTCTCACTAAACGAATGACTAACTGGCTGGAACTTGCTGGTCTGGATGAACCAGCTTCGAGAGCGCTTGCTAACGCAAAGAAACGATTTGAAGACGCTCGCAGGAAAGCGACGGAAGCCTTCGCAAATGAAGCATTGGAACTGTCTGACCGTGTACTAGCCATGCAATATCGAGTGATGGCGACAATACTGGAGACTGTTGACAACCCTGAGGATGCAGTAGCAGCGTGTAGAGTGTGTATTGAAGACTTACACCAGGTGTCAGCTGTTAAAGAATATTTCACAGTTGAGTTGGAGAAAGGATGGAGGGCTCGCTTTAATAAAGATAAACGAAGAAATATCATTTCCACCGTTTGTCACGTGAATCGCATCATTTACGATGTCACGCTTATGGTCCGTTTTGCGAAAGCTCAAGAATGGCCTTGTCTTGAAATCAGAGAAGAAAGAGTCGATCCACTCCGTGACGAAAGAGTTGCTAAAGTACTAAAGAAACAAGACATGGAGCACTGCAGTGTTACACCATGGTCATTTGGTCAGGAGGGTGAAGAGGAGCACAAGCTGAAGGATCCGCGGGGTATCACTACAGACACACACGGACAGTTCATTATAGCAGACAATGGAGACAAAACCCTGAAGGTGTTTGACAGCAACGGGGATTTTCATCTGTGTTTTAATCCCCAAACTGATGACGCCGATACAAAGTTATATATTTTTGATGTCGCCACTAACGCGGAAAGCAATACCTATTTACTGGTCGAACCGGGGAAGCCTAGGGCTGAGGAATATGAGCTGGAAGTGTTGGTTTACAACAACACCGCTGACCTACTTCGCAAGTTTCCTGTGAAGAGAGTGAGCTGGGGCAGACTGACAGTTAGCGGCAGCAAAGTACTGGTATTAAATCGTAATATGGTTGATAGCTTGGTTGATGTGTACGAGCAGAGCGGGAAATGTTTTTGTACTTTTGGCGAGGGAGAGTTCAAGAATGCAAGAGATATCACTGCTGCTAACGATGGCCGCGTCATGGTAATAGACCGTCGTGATTCTAGTGTTCATTTATTCAGTGTGGAGGGACAACTGCTTGACCAATTTAACATCAACATCGAAGGAGATAACTATTATCGCATAGCTTGCCATCCGGCAGGTGAACACGTTGTCGTCGCTGGTGAAGAACGAGAGACAGAACGCCTGAGGGTAGCGATATTCACCACCAGTGGTGTGTTTATACGACGAATTCGGCTGGATGAAGAAAAGGTGTCTGTGATTATAGGGTTGACAGTGACCATGGAGGGTCAGATTGCTGTGTGTTTTCAGGAAAAGCCTTATAATCATTACAAGTACAAGGTAATTACTCATGCGCGTAGCATGAGTTATAAAATGGCCTTCGTTTTTATTTTAACTCATGCGCGAAGCGGCATGAGGTAAGGTTTCGGCTCCGTTTTTCTTGTTATTATTTTTATTTTTTGTCACGATTTTGCATGCAAATTCATGCACGCTTATTTTAAATTGTGCACTTTCGGTTCATAGCATTGCCATTTACTCTCACTTCCGGTAAAACAGCTTTACTTAAGTGTCACGACAGCGTCTCCTACAACCCTACTTGCATTGCTAATGTTAAAGTTTGATATATATGACTTAGAAGAATCACTGGCTTCATTGTGGTACAGCCTTCATTTCCAAAACATTCAATAGTAAACAACGTGGTTTGCAGGAACGATTACTGAATGAAAGGAGTAACTCTTATCCATGTCGGACATCTTCTTATCATGTTTAATATATATCATAAAACTTTCTTACGCATGCGCGTGAGTATAGGCCCCTTGCAGCCCCATATTTTTATTATTTTCATTGTTATTAACTTTTGTGTCACGATTTTGCATGCAAATTTATGCTCGCATATTTTAAATTGTGCACTTCCGCTTCATAGCTTTGCCATCTACACTTCCTGTTTAGTGACTTCCGGCTACTATCACTTGCGGTAAAACAGAGTTACTGAAGTGTCACGACAGCGTCTCCTACAACCCGACTTACATTACTTATGTTCACGTTAGGTATATATAACACTCAGAAGAATCACTGGCTTCATTGCGGTACAGCCTTCATTAACAAAACATTTAATAGTAAAAAATGTGGTTTGCAGGAATGATGACTGAATGAAACGAGTAACTCTTCTCCATGTCGGACATCTTCTTATTACTTGGGCGTGGCGACCAAGTATAAAAATGCAGCTACTCTGGGGACTGGCGGGAATTCAAACCTTCACCGCGGTCAAACGTCCGAGGCGTTTTTTGTTTTATTTAGTGCGATTTCATTTAATATTAAGTGGAAACGTGGGCAAGGATGTATAAAATAATTAGTTTATGTAACTTTCTTTTTATCTTTCTCAAAATATTAAGCTTCTTTTCGTTGAAAAATGATCAAAACGCTTCGTGCCTGAGCAAAATTGTGCGGTTCATAGTTTTCAAACGCTTAGAACGTTTTTAGTAAACTTCCAAAACGATTAGTGAATTGACAGTGTATTGTTAATATATCAAACTTTAAACAATGAAAATGACAACCTTAACTTTGAAGTACTTTGGTTGACTTTTGCAAGACCGCGGTGGAGTTCAAACCTGTTGTTTGTCGATGCGAGGCGAACATGACAAAGTGCGAGATGTGTTTTCTCTGTTGCATCTAACAGTTTCATATTCAATATGGGTAAAAAAATTACTCAAGAAGACACTGCGAAAGTGTTTCACAATCTCGTGATTAATTCTACGATACCTTCGAATTCAGGACGGAAACCCGCTAAAACATCAGAAACATTAACGAACATGAATAAGACTGTATAAATTGACACACGAATAAGACGGAGACGAATACTGCGCCATAGCGCTTGTTTAATAAGAAGTTAACAGTGGACAGCGAAGGAAGAAATATAAGCGTTGTAGAAATCCCAATTAATTTCACTTCTTTCGTATTTTTGCCTTTCATGAATTTTTATTTCGTGAAGTTGAAGGAACAGAACAGCCAACTGAAACTTCGGGTGCAAAAATTCACCGCCGTCGGAGAAGATGTAAAAAAATGCACGTGTCTTGCGAGTTTCGCTGGCGCTAGTGAATGTTTCTCGGGCGAAAATAACATTAAAGCGATCACTTTTTCATTTAATTTTCTTTTCTGTGTTTCGGATACAGAGGAATAAAAACTAGATATATTTTCGTGTCTGATTGCGAGATGTTTTATGGAATGGCTGCGTTATGCGTTACTGGAAATTAGGTTTCAAATTACTTTTGACACTATGCAAATTGCAACATTTTTACCTCAACTTAAAAACTATGTATTTCAAAGGGCTAAATTTGTTTCTCTCCTCCTAAATTGTCCCTTCTGTCGTTAACTTTGATTAAATTTATAAGTTTCATTCAAAATTTATTATAACAATAGCGGGAATAGTTCTAGCAAAACTTTCAATTCTTGGTTAGCTCGTGACGTCATCAAAATCGCAATGTATTCTGAGTTTATATGACCACCAGGTTAAAGATGACTTAAAAATATATCTTTTTACAAGTTTCCAGACCGGTAGCGTCTTTCACTTCGAAAACACAGCATTTTGAATTTCTGACCTTTCACCCTAAGTGAGAGCAACACAGCGTCCGTGACAAAGCTTTATCGTATGAAGAAAGGCCTTTCCTCGTGATTTTTAGCACTTTGGTTAGTGCACAGATCTGAGACTTGGGGAAGTTGTTTATTTGTTAGTCTTTTATAACATTACAAATTATTGGCTTCTTTCACTAAACGGTTTCGATTTGAAAAATTTATTGCGCCCGATTGCGTGACGATGCAAACCAAGAATTTGACCCCGGGTCCGGACCAGGCAAAATAACTGAAATATTCTTCGAAAAGGCCACTTTGTGGATACATCTGCATTACACTTCAAAAGTGTCGGAAACACAGACCAGCTAGTTACAAGATGTAACTAAAACCAATAACAACCATCGGGAAACTCTGATACACGGCCTTTTTTAACGACAAGTACAAATTACGCTGTGGCTATATGGCCGGTAACCGGTCTAGGTGTTGAAAACACTAAATGGCCGGCAGTTCTATATTCTCAGTAAATTTCACAAATCGAAAAATTCCAGCTAATCTAAACTATCATATGTCGATTTAGAAAAGTCAAGCGATCCTGAAATGCTTTATAGATCTCAAGTCTAGGGTTTAGTTTACGCTGGCCTCAGAAGACGAAACCATGTTTTGTGACACTTAGAACTTTTTTCAGCTCGACTGCCGGTCAAGGTTTTCTAAAACACTAAATGGCCGGCAGTCCTATATTCTCAGTAAATATTTTTACGTACTCTGGTACTCTAGTCTTTTGACACAGTGGGTGACGCGCTATTTTATAATTTCCGTGCGATCTCGCACGCTAAGTGTGCTGTGTCTCCTTGTTTTACTGAGAAGGTTAACGCGCTTCTTTGTTAGACTGCTCACACTATACCAATACTCCCTATCATCAAACCGTGAACTTCGGCGTGCATGCAGATTCCCAAGACATTTATTTTCCAATATGCTTAATGCCTACAACGGCGCCCAAGTATACGCTCCCACAGCGTCTTGTTATATTTAAAATATATCATAAAACTTTCTTACACATGCGCATGAGTATAGGCTGCTTGGAGCCGCTTGTTGTTCAAATTGAGGTACAACTGAACATTTATTTTTTAAATAAGAAAACCAAACAAATATTATCAAAACAACGTAACAGGGATTCAATACCGAGTGACCGTGAAGGCACACATGCACATTGCTGCTATATATATTTATAGTGTAGCTGATCATATTAAGCTTACTTTTTTTGGATGACATTTCAATAGCTACATGTAAGGTTTTAATTGTTTTAGATTTGTTATCCACAAGTCCCGTTATGTTCTCTTGTTATCCATCATAGAAAAAAAACCTTTCGAAAATGCCTTAAAGGGATATTCTATACCCACCACTATTTTTTTTTAAGAAAATATAGCTTATAACCCAAATAAAAGATATTGAAAAAAAATTAGTGGTCAATCATTTTTAAATTTCGTACAAATGGGAAAAGTTTTTACCTGCGGATCGAGCTTCACCGCTTTAGCTCAAAACCGGAAGTGACGTAGGAGAGAATTAAAATTCTTCACGTAAAAAGGAGAGCACGTTTTGCCAAAGAAATTAATAATGCCTCATCGCTATGAAGCTGGTGGATGTTCTAACACTCGCAAATATGGAGTAAGCTTTCATAAAAAGCCTTAAGATCCCAACTTTGCTTGGCTGTAAACGAAGGCCGTGAATTAAACGCGTTCTGATTTTCTTAACCCGACGACCTCTACCCAACCTCTACATCTACCCGACCTCTACCCGACCTCTACATCTACATAAATTTAAAGTCTTACAAAGGGGGATACCCATCACTGCAAGACGTTAAAAATAAATTAATGAGTATAAATATTTACGTAGTATTGAAAAATAAATAAATAATAAATCTGGGTTTAAAATGCCTAGAAAGCATTTTAAAACCCGATGCCGTTCCCTCCATTTTTGAAAGTGGTCTTTTCTCAAAATAAAAAAAAAAATAATATAATATACATATTTACAGTGTAGCTTAATCATATTAAGTTTACTTTCCTTGGATGACATTTCAATAGCTACATGCTATTTTAGTTGTTTTAGGTTTGTTATCCATCATAGAAAAAAAAACTTTCCAAATTGATTTAAATACTCCTGTCTTGTTATTACTTTTTACAAGTGGGCATGTTGTTAATAATTAGAATTGGTTAAAATAATAGGCTTACTTTCAGTGGACTTTTGACAATTGTTAAAGAATATATTTTTTATCGTAAAAAGGGTTGTTGTTGTTCATCGTGGTGAACACACTAGTAAAGAAGTATTTTTCGTTTGTCTCACGATGTAGTCACTTCCGATGTGGATCGCGACGTTTCGACTGCATACTGCTAGTCTTCTTCAGGCGATGGGGTCGACTGGTTACGCGTCACCTTATGAAGCACGATGCTCTGCTGTGATTGGTTGGTTTTCAACAGCTGTGACTGGCGTATTTTGATCCTCGTTGTTTCGGCGAATTGTTCCCTCGGCGGTCCGTAGTCGTACGGCTCTCCTGTTGTTGTGTTTCTTGATCGTGGGCATCCATGCTTCTGGAATTTCTATTCCACTGTCCCTGCTGATGTTGTAGTCTCCGACTTGAAAACATCGCGTACGCCTTGTTGTTGTAGGCAGCGGCGAAGCTTTGACATAAGGTAAAACCGCAGTAGATTTGAACTCGGTCGTGGGCTCAGCACTGGTGTTGGGTTTTCTGGTCTTGGTAAGTTTCTGCAAGAAAGAAAAAGGATAACCATTAGAAACAAGAACAGATGACAGATGTTTTTTCTCCTTGGAGATAACAGAGGGTTTCGTTACGAGACGTTTGGCGCGCTCGTAAAGACACTTGACAATACCGCGTTTTACTGATTGCGGGTGGTGTGAATCATACGCTAAGTATTGATCAGTGTGTGTAGGCTTCCTGTATACGCTGGTGGTGAGGCGGCGCTTGGGTTCTCTTGAAACTGCGGTGTCGAGGAAGGCGAGTTTGTTGTCATTCTCTGTCTTCATGGTGAAACGGATGGAAGGCTGCTGGTCGTTTAGATGCTGTAAGAAGCTATCGACGATTGCGCGATCTAGAATGGTGAAGGTAAAGGTGCGATCTAGAATGGTGAAGGTGTCGTCTACGTAGCGTAGACAAAATCAACAGGGACAGTGGAATAGAAATTCCAGAAGCATGGATGCCCACGATCAAGAAACACAACAACAGGAGAGCCGTACGACTACGGACCGCCGAGGGAACAATTCGCCGAAACAACGAGGATCAAAATGTGCCAGTCACAGCTGTTGAAAACCAACCAATCACAGCAGAGCATCGTGCTTCATAAGGTGACGCGTAACCAGTCGACCCCATCGCCTGAAGAAGACTAGCAGTATGCAGTCGAAACGTCGCGATCCACATCGGAAGTGACTACATCGTGAGACAAACGAAAAATACTTCTTTACTAATATATTTTTTGTTTAAAATAAACACTATTTAGACTGTTTTCCTTGTCACTCTGAATTATATAAGCTTGTATTCTTTGATCTTTACAACAGAAAACTCGACATGCAGATCATTTTTGCAAGGCATACTATCACAGACCTGAATTTTAAAATTTTTAATACTGACTTGTATTGCTCAGAGTTGTTTAAAATCAGTTTTGTCATGACTTGTGTAAGTCATTAGGAGGCCAAATTTATCACATTTGTTCCCGGAACAAAGTCAATTGTCACTTAATGATTTTAATAATCATGTTTGAAGATGTTCAAAATATCGTATTTTTTTAAAAAAGCTGATTTTTGATTTTGCTCCTGGCTTGATGCTACAGTTCTCTTTTAATAATTGGCAACGACATGATTTACATGTTTTCCACAATAAATAAATAAATAAATACTGTTTATGTTTATTTTACACCTCAGTTACCTAAATTCCCTTAATTCTTTTAAAACCCTGATCAATATTCATGTCAGAATTATCTTGAATAATCACTCATTTTTTTGTTTGGACACTTGTTGTATTAATATTATTTATTAAACTCTATCTCTAAAATATGAACATGAATGCAGGAATAGGGATAAAGAGTAAACCTTTTTTTGCATTATATTTCAGTATTGTTTTAAATTTTGCTTTAATGTTCATCTCTATGTCAGTTGTAATAAAATTAACTTTGAAGTAGCATATTTCTGTAGATTAGAAGAAGCTAAGGGACCGTTCATTATTTATGGGAGGGGGGATGGGTGAGAAATTAACATATTTTCCTTTTTTTTCATGTCCCCCCTTAGTGCATCTGGATTTTTTTAGGTCCCCCCTGTACTGTTGGGGAAGAATATCAATACCCCTACTATTAATCTGATTTCTATAAAATAAAAGTTGTATTGTATGTATGGCAAGCGTGTTGGTTTTCAGATCTAAAGTAGGTGAAAATTCGGGGTGGCAAACATTTTTATCTGGGTACCCTTTCAGCTTTTATTACACTGTATGCATGGTGTCAACATGTAATTTCTCTTTCAAGTATGATCAAAACTACAGATCACACAACGTCACACAGGTGGAAATTATTTCACATATATTCAATATTTACATGATGTTAGCATCATTTGTGAATGACCAGTGAGTGAAATATACATTGCATATCTTGCGTTTATGTCATTCCTTGTAAAACAGTTCAATAAGAAATATTATTCAAATGGTTTATTAAGGAGGATTTTTGTTTTCAAATGATAAAAACATTTTATTAATATTAGGAAAAAAGTATTTTCTGTTAGCAATTACCAGCTAATGTGTAGCAGCTATATAGATAAACATGCACATGATTCATTGTATGTATTTCATACATTGCTTATGGTATTTGCAGAGAATTTGTTCATGTTTTGTGATCAATGTCTTAATTCTCATGACCTGCATCCTTAATATAGTAGTGTTATTGTTGGGAGAGTCTTGCCCCACTTTCTCAACCAATCGAAAATAAAACCAAAGCAATCATGACTTACTCGCACACATTTTCCCATTCTTGGCACTGGCTACCTGTAATTGTCCAAATTCTGATTGCTTTATTGGTTTGACTGTGTGTGGAGATAAACTAAGAGTAAAGCCAGGATCCGAGCCAGGATCCGAGCCAGGATTCGAGCCAGGATCCGAGCCAGGATCCGAGCCAGGATTCGAGCCAGGATTCGAGTCGGGATCCGAGCCAGGATTCGAGCCAGGATCTGAGCCAGGATTCGAGTTAAAAAGTGTTGATGGGCCTGCACGATTCCTGCAGTTCGCAAATAAATTTCAAAGCCTTCATAGCTTAGCCTTTACTAGAATTTCTTTTAGGGATTTTCCTTTGCGATATGATATGAGGGGAGGCTCCTTGAAGATTTCTTTCAGATGTGGTTGATTCTGTATAATGAGCCATTGTATGTCCTTTAGTCTGGGCAACGCCGGGTGGTATTGCGTTACAAAGGGCAGTATTTTCTTACGTGCATTCTGGTGACGTTTTTTTATCGGACAATGTGACCTCTGAGAGGTGTTTTTCCACAGTCCTAGCTGGGTAATCTCTGTTCTTCAGGCGTGTTTCGAAATTTCTCATGTTTTCCTCATAAGTAAATTTAGAGGAATTTGATCTTAATTTTTCTTAGAAGCCTAATAAAGCCTTTCGTGACGCCTGGTGGGTGACACGAATAGAAATGTCTCTGTAGGTTTGTAATGTGTTCACATGTCAAGGATAGACTCCCTGTGGAATCTTTCACCTTTGTACACTTTCGTGTCCAAGAATATAGTTTTTCGTACCCATGGCTGTTCCATGAGTTTGAAGAATAATATCGTTTCCATTGAATTGGAATGAATTTTCTTGTAGGATCAGACTGAGCATTTCCCTTAAGACTCTCTTAAATACCTGGTAGGGACGGAAGGTTTTCTATATGGTGAATTCTTCGTATGCTTCGCATACAGTGGTAATACACTCCTCTTGCTTGCTCGTGCTTTTGTGGTTAACTGGTTAATAAAAGTTAATGGTTACTATGTATTGTATATAGCGTTCACATTTCACTTATTCCTCGTGTGTTTATATCGTTCAATTCGCTCGCTCCGTAGTTTATTTTCTTATTTGTATCTTCCCGTCCCTCGCTCCCTTGGCAGTTGTATTTGTCCCAAATGGAAAATACATCTAGCTGCCCATCGACGGCCCACAACCATAGTCTCGTTGTCTTTATTGCGTTACATTAAAGGCATTTTTTAATATTCTCGATGAAGTTAATAAAGTCTGTTGTATTTGTGCTATTGGCTGAATGAGGTCTTCCGACAGGTGTCGGTTTGTGTTATAAGTGTGTAAAACACTGGCTGGGATTCGCGGAGAATCGGCGTAATTTAGCCGTCATTTCGTCATTGTGGTCTTCTAGGAGCAGTGAACTCTTTTGGTTGTGGTTTCAACCATTGGTTTGTCTAGGGGTCGGTAGTTGAGCATCATCGAGTTGGACTTGACCCTCGTTAACTTTATAACTTTGTTAACTCTGTAAATGGTTTGAACCCAGGAGTATCATTCAGTAGTCTGTTGTTTGTGATCGTCCGGGTGAGTGTAGTTCTGAAAAGAACTGTTGTTGTTGACAATGACCGATGTTTCGACAACCTGAGCGGAAGTCATCTTCAGATTCATGTGAATTGTGAATGGTCAGTTGATGAAGATGACTTCCGCTCAGGTTGTCGAAACGTCAGTCATTGTCAACAACAACAGTTCTTTTCAGAACTACACTCACCCGGACGATCACAAACAACAGACTATTTGTTAACTCTGTTCATTATGACGGTTGTGGTTCCCTTATCACCTTTTACATTAATAATGCTTTTGTCACGCGATAGTTCTTTGAGTGCATCTCGCTCTCGCTGTGACAGGTTGTCCTTGGTCTATCAAATTCCATATTTGCAAGCTCAAAGGAAGGACTCTAGGGCAAGGTTGGACTGGTGGTTCCCAGCTTGACTTATAAACATGGAAAGGGTGAGGTTCTACATGTACCTCTTCCCCGTGTAACATGTATCGTCTGGCAAATCGATTAAAATCTGCGAGTAGCTGGCGCCTGATAAGGTTTTCTCTTGTTACGGGTGTAGGAATGAACTTTAAACCACGGGATAGTAAAGTAATTTGCTTTAATATCTGTCAATTGCTCATTTGACAGGTTTTTGATATGTTGCTTGCGCATTAGGAAAAGGTTTTTTTTTTAAATTTTTGTCTTTTGCGGCATTTAACCGCTTTGTTGTTATTTTTGTTTGCTTTCCCTTTTCCCCTTAATTCTAAAAGTTAAGATAAGACACACGGATAAGATTCACGTTTTTTATTCTTTTGCTTGTGATCTCATTTGTTCCAGCAGTATGTCGACCTCGATAATCTTGGCTTTTAACACTTCGGCCAGCTCGGTTGCATTCTCATTTTCTTTTACATTTCTCTTTCTAGCCGGTGATTGCGTTTTGTTGGAAGACTGCTTAGTTACATGATGTTTTCTGCGAGATTTAGCTTGTTCGAGCTTTTTGAGCTTAGCCGCTAGTCGTTCTACTCGCATGTGGTGAAAATTCACCAGCGCTCCTTCAAGGGCCTGTTCTGCTTTCTTTCTTATCAAGCTAATGCCATTTTTTGAAATACTCATCGGGCGTGATGCTCGCCCGTGCATTGTATCTCAAAGACTTAAAGCATGTGCCCTTCTCAATGTGAGTTTTCAGCAGTCCGATGGAATAATTGGAGCTATCCATCTTCTCCAGGATGGAGCTGAGTTCCTCGTCTTGGCGTAAACTCTTCGCATCGGAGCCTGTGGCTGGTTTGGTGGACTTATCATAATCTTCCCGAGGGCGTTTCATGTAACTGCCGTTGTTTTGTTTGCTCGATGTTTCGGGTCCTTCAGGCTGCTTGAGTTTTCTCTCGCTCGTCTTAGGCTGTATGGTGGCCTTTGTCTTTCGCTCCTGAATCTGAGCGCTAGTAATCTCGTCTTCCGTTTCTGTCTTCCCCGTTTTTTTTTTGTTCTTGTTGGACAGGAGGGCTTCTTCTTCTTCGTTACTCAAATCACCTGTATCCATTGGAATAGTTGTTTCCTGATTGGAATAGTTTAGCTCTACGGTCGCTAAAAGACCGTCAGCAGTGAGTTTAGACTGTTCACAGCCTGTCTATTCTCTCAGAGTCCGTCGAGAAAACGAGAACTGCCGGCGAGCGAAGCGAGCGGACTGGAAGTGATTCCCCTTGCCCCACCCCACCCCCTCGCGCTCCGCGCTCGTGCACCGCGTTCGCTTCGCTCGCCGGCAGTTCTCGTACGCGACGGACTCTGAGAAAATAGAGAGGCTGTGAACAGTCTACAGTAAGTTTGGTTTCTGCCCTATTGAGAATAAAACACTGCTCCTGGATCGGATCCTAGCTCGGATCCTAGCTCGGATCCTGGCTCGGATCCTGGCTCGAATCCTGGCTCGGATCCTACAATAGGCGACAAAAATAGTTGACACATTCTATAACAAAAACAGTTTTCGTGACATATTTATCACTGTATCTTTCCTTTTACTACACTCTGCCGCATTAACCCCCGTCCCCCCATCCAATGTTGTAGGATTGTAGCGACAGACCTGACGAAACGATACACAACATTGTCTGGGGGGGTGGGGGTGGGGAATTAGGGGGGTGGGGCTGAAATGCCTCTCGTCCCGAACAAAATGGGGTTCAAAATGACAATGTGTCAACAATATTGTCGCCTATTGTCTGAAGTAAGAAATGTGCTATTTCTTCCCAAAAGTGCGAGGAAATTAATCGGTTATTACAAATATTAATCTGCACTGTCCGATGTTTTGATTCACGCGAACGGCGTTAATAGCTGATTAATTACATTCTAATTGCAGCCGTTTATCGAATTTTATGGTGATGTTATAATAGTCTTAAGCACGTGAATAAAGCGAGGCAAAATGGTCTTCGCTGGTAAAATTGACGAAGAAACTCGTGCCTTTGGGTGCATTGCACGAAAATACAAAGGGTTAAGACTGAAGTAAATGATCGACGAATGATACGTTTGAAGGTCTTCAGAAAATCAGATTTTAAAAAGTCTGAAAAAGGGCCAATGTAACAAAGTCCACCACAAGAATGAGCGACCAGGCCGGCCAAGAAAGTTGAGTCCCCGTGTAGAGCGGCCATTCCTTCGACAGATTTTCTCTTTAAGGAAAGAAGAGGGGAATTTTACCGTAAAGCGAACAATAGAAGAGACCGCCTTAAAAAATTACCAAAGTTTCTTGCAGACTGAGTACAACGCTGTAACACAGCGTGACACGCGCGCGTGACATATCAAATTACTGTCACTTGATGTGGCATTTACAACAAATTCTTATTCATTTCTCGCAAAATTCATGTATCAAACCCGAATTTAGAACATGAAATATGTTCAATCTTTCATTCTGTTATAAAATCAGCCTTTAAAAGGGGAAATATGTGTCTATCATTTGAAATTCCACGCTTTACCACAATTAACCACGATTTACCATGGTAAACAATAGAACATTACTAAAGCAGTTTTTTATTTCAACATGGTAAAGCGTGGTAAAGCGTGGTAAATTGTGGTAAATCGTGGTTATTCGAGACATCTTCTTTACTGCTTTCTTGTGTAAGGAAATTTTGCACAAGAAGACATTTATTTTGCTGTTATTGCGAAAGTTCAACATGAAACCGAAAGATCTTCAAAAGAACCGTCATCATTTCAGTTTCCTTTCCGTTAAGCAAGCCGTTCCGTAATAAACACAATGGTGTTCTTGCCACTTGCAAAAAAGAGAAGGAATTCGCAAGTCCATGTTATCTTTTATCTTGTTTGAAAAATGCTAATAAATTCAGTTACATGCAACTGGCAACTGAGCAACACATCTGCTACGCATATACCATATAGTTACGTATCTGTTTCTCGCTTTGACATTAGTGAGGCTCTTGACGCATTTGCGTGTTTTACTTATAACACAGCGAATTTCATTTCTACAAATAATCGTCAAATTTGGTCATCTATGAAAGTCTGTTGTGTGATATAGCAGAAAGTCCCCAGAATAATAATTTAAGCAAGAGACAGCGCCCTTGCCTTACCATGAATGTCTAAATAACAATTTTTGTATATCGGACTGTCTGAAGTAAGAAATGTGCTATTTCTTCCCAAAAGTGCGAGGAAATTAATCGGTTATTACAAATATTAATCTGCACTGTCCGATGTTTTGATTCACGCGAACGGCGTTAATAGCTGATTAATTACATTCTAATTGCAGCCGTTTATCGAATTTTATGGTGATGTTATAATAGTCTTAAGCACGTGAATAAAGCGAGGCAAAATGGTCTTCGCTGGTAAAATTGACGAAGAAACTCGTGCCTTTGGGTGCATTGCACGAAAATACAAAGGGTTAAGACTGAAGTAAATGATCGACGAATGATACGTTTGAAGGTCTTCAGAAAATCAGATTTTAAAAAGTCTGAAAAAGGGCCAATGTAACAAAGTCCACCACAAGAATGAGCGACCAGGCCGGCCAAGAAAGTTGAGTCCCCGTGTAGAGCGGCCATTCCTTCGACAGATTTTCTCTTTAAGGAAAGAAGAGGGGAATTTTACCGTAAAGCGAACAATAGAAGAGACCGCCTTAAAAAATTACCAAAGTTTCTTGCAGACTGAGTACAACGCTGTAACACAGCGTGACACGCGCGCGTGACATATCAAATTACTGTCACTTGATGTGGCATTTACAACAAATTCTTATTCATTTCTCGCAAAATTCATGTATCAAACCCGAATTTAGAACATGAAATATGTTCAATCTTTCATTCTGTTATAAAATCAGCCTTTAAAAGGGGAAATATGTGTCTATCATTTGAAATTCCACGCTTTACCACAATTAACCACGATTTACCATGGTAAACAATAGAACATTACTAAAGCAGTTTTTTATTTCAACATGGTAAAGCGTGGTAAAGCGTGGTAAATTGTGGTAAATCGTGGTTATTCGAGACATCTTCTTTACTGCTTTCTTGTGTAAGGAAATTTTGCACAAGAAGACATTTATTTTGCTGTTATTGCGAAAGTTCAACATGAAACCGAAAGATCTTCAAAAGAACCGTCATCATTTCAGTTTCCTTTCCGTTAAGCAAGCCGTTCCGTAATAAACACAATGGTGTTCTTGCCACTTGCAAAAAAGAGAAGGAATTCGCAAGTCCATGTTATCTTTTATCTTGTTTGAAAAATGCTAATAAATTCAGTTACATGCAACTGGCAACTGAGCAACACATCTGCTACGCATATACCATATAGTTACGTATCTGTTTCTCGCTTTGACATTAGTGAGGCTCTTGACGCATTTGCGTGTTTTACTTATAACACAGCGAATTTCATTTCTACAAATAATCGTCAAATTTGGTCATCTATGAAAGTCTGTTGTGTGATATAGCAGAAAGTCCCCAGAATAATAATTTAAGCAAGAGACAGCGCCCTTGCCTTACCATGAATGTCTAAATAACAATTTTTGTATATCGGACAATAGGCGACAAAAATAGTTGACACATTCTATAACAAAAACAGTTTTCGTGACATATTTATCACTGTATCTTTCCTTTTACTACACTCTGCCGCATTAACCCCCGTCCCCCCATCCAATGTTGTAGGATTGTAGCGACAGACCTGACGAAACGATACACAACATTGTCTGGGGGGGTGGGGGTGGGGAATTAGGGGGGTGGGGCTGAAATGCCTCTCGTCCCGAACAA